>ALYI01003437.1:0-27090 GCA_001969225.1 Ceriporiopsis andreanae CBS 279.92
AACCGCCGGTCCCACCAGGGGGGTCCCATTGGTCTGTGGCAGGCGAATATATAGGCTTCGCGCCTGCAGAACCGACTCGCTCGTCGCCGTAGGTGTCGTCGATGATATAGAGAGGCATTGTCCGTCGTATCGTTGAGAAAGGTGGAGCGTCCCGAGGCAAGATATGTAGAACGAAAAGGCGGGTTTTGAATACTGTGTTCCAACACGCACGGTAATAAACTGTTCGATAACGCGCCGATTTGGGTCAGATCCTGTATCGTAGATTTTGCGTTATTGATCAGAGGCTGATGTCCAATCTTGACATCACTATATGGCAGTCATAACGATGCGGGTTAATTACTATCTTCGCGGCGGTCGTGTGAAATGGAAACGTGAGTCCTGAATGCTGTTGTCCAACACGTACGGCGATAAGGATAGAATGTTTGGGGCGGTGACTCGATTTGAATCCTGTATCATAGATCCTGAGCGCTGAGCATGATAAGAGGCCGATGTTCAACCCAAAGATCAATATATCAATCTCACTATGTCACCTTGTGGCGGTTGCGTCTCGATGACCATGGATTCTGTGCACCGCCACTTGCAGCAATCTCATGTCCCCACAGCGTCCTTACCATCCCGGCGTAGTGTAAAAATCAAGTGTCCCTCCTCTTTCGGGCTGCATTATGGTTACGGTGGTCAGAATGCATTCAAGAAGCTTTGAAAACACGCAACGTACTGTTCACAGCTGGCATGCTGTGTGATTTCGTAAGACGGTTTCCTGCTAGGTAACCGAGATTAGAGGTGACCGCTACATCCGGAGCTGCAGCGTACATTTGGAAGAGGCGCTTCAGGGTCGAGGATCGCGATTCTGAGGATTCGAATTTGGAATTTGTGCGGTGTTCGGTTGTGTGCGGCGATGTATCTATGCCCGTGGTAAAACAAGGGCTTCGCGGTAAGATACATCAGCAGAGAGAGTACGCGATTCACTTGAACGGGGATACCAGTTCCATCATGAAGTTCTTTGCGTTCAATTGACACCACCGCATTACGCTGCGCTGGTATCACCGGGCAAAATGAGGAACAGAAACCCCATGTCTGCCCCGCCCAATACGCTCCCGATCACAGCGGTGTATATAGAGCTCAACCTGTCATTACTGCACTGTCGTAGTTGACTTAGGGCCGGGACGTTGCATGCGCCTCTAGTCTACACGCAACAAGTCACCGAGGGCCACAATGAGCGGAGAATTGATGGGTCACCCACCTGGCACATTGGAGTGAGTGCAGACAAGGGGATCGACGGGCAAGATAGATCCGAGATGAACCCAAGTGCAGTTGTTCCCAAGAATATTGCACAGTTATTGCTCCTGCACAGTGCAGATGGAGGGTAAATGATTAGTCGTTTACGCGAACACAGTAACAGCCCCGAACCTACCAAGAGCGTCGTTCCAGTGAGGTATTGATACTTTACCAATTTCTCATGGCAAACAATCATTAAACGATCACCCCTTAGCTGCCATAGCATAGTCGTCCTCGTCGTTGAGTGCAGAGGTGATTGGGAGGCCTTGACAAGGTGTTATCCTTACTTGATTTATGGCGATAACGTAATAAGTTGATTTCCCTGTTCTCACCACGCGCAATTTCTCTTCCTCGACGTGTTGGATGTGGGGGCTTCGCGCAGGACTTGAGCTGTACGGACGACGTTGCTCTGCACTCCCTTTTCGCTCTTTGGCTGTTTTCCCACGACGATTGGCCTCTTCCGGATCGAGCCCAAAACACAATTCGGCGCGTGTCAGTCACGCGATTGAACACGGTCACGACCACTGGCATCGCGGTTGGACTTGGTTGAACTCGAACGACGACCATCCTCTTTCACACGCTTCTTCCACATACCCCTCTACATCGCTCAGTCCCACTGTTTTGCCCGACATGAGTTCCTCTGAAGAGGAGAACTTTGACCTCGACGTGTCTGGC
The DNA here is from genome assembly GCA_001969225.1 of Ceriporiopsis andreanae CBS 279.92. Classification (NCBI taxonomy): domain Eukaryota; kingdom Fungi; phylum Basidiomycota; class Agaricomycetes; order Polyporales; family Meruliaceae; genus Ceriporiopsis; species Ceriporiopsis andreanae. Next base: position 1,951 of record ALYI01003437.1, read on the forward strand.
TCAGATTCCGACTCTGAGGACTACGCCCCTGCGCCAAAGAAGAAGGTCGCGCCGAAAGCCAAAGCTCCCAGCAGACCCGCGCAGAGAGCGAAGACCACCGTCACGAAGAAGAAGGTACTCGCCGATAAGGATCACAACGCGAGCGAAGATGACAACGACGACGACGATTCTGGTCCAAGTTCTGCTCCTGCCGTCGCGCCCACCAAGGGCAAGAAGAAGACAGCGAGTGAGACGTATCAGAAGGTGAGTTCACGACGCATATATTGCATCATCATGCTCATGGCTTGCAGCTTTCGCAACTCGAACACGTCCTACTCCGTCCGGACTCGTACATCGGTAGTGTCGAGAAGCTCACACAGCCGATGTGGGTGTGGGATAGCGATAATAAGCGGATGGTGCAGAAGGAGATCACCTATGTGCCCGGCTTTTTCAAAATTGTGGACGAGATTTTAGTCAACGCGGCAGACAACAAGGTGCGTATCTACACGTATCGACGCGTCGCTCAACACGCTGAATGCGCGTGTCAATGTAGATCAACGATGCCAACATGGACACTATCAAGGTCAATATCGATACAGCAACCAATACTATCAGTGTCCTCAACAATGGACGTGGTATTCCTATCGAAATTCACTCCACCGAGAAGATCTACATTCCGGAGATGATCTTCGGTCACCTGCTTTCGTCGAGCAACTACGACGATGATGAGAAGAAGCTGACCGGTGGCCGTAACGGTTTTGGCGCGAAGCTGACGAACATCTACTCGAAGGAGTTCACGGTCGAGACCGCAGACAAGAAGTCGCAGCAGAAGTACGTTCAGACGTGGACGGACAACATGAGTAAGATGGGCAAGGCAAAGATCACGAAAAACGGGAGAGATGAGTATACACGCGTCTCCTTCAAACCCGACCTCGCCCGCTTCGGCATGGACTCGATCGACGAGGACACGGTCTCTCTCCTCAAGAAGCGCGTGTACGATCTCGCGGGCACGACAAAGGACGTCAAAGTCTTCCTCAACGAGGAGCGTATCAAGATCAAAGGCTTCAAGCAATATGTCGAGCTTTATCTGCAGTCTGCCGCCGACCAGGCTACGGAGGAGTCTGGTGGCGCGGTGCAACCGAAGCAGACCGTTATCTACGAGGCAATTGGCAAGCGGTGGGAGGTCGCGTTCGCGGTGTCAGATGGTAGTCCGCAGTTTGTCGCCTTTGCCAACTCGATCGCCACGACCAAGGGTGGCACGCACGTCCAAAACATCCAGGACCAGATCTCCAAGGCCCTCGGGGAGCACATCAAGAGGAAGAACAAGGGCGCGCAGGTGAAGCCGGCGCAGATCAAGGCGCAGATGTGGATCTTCGTGAACGCGCTCATCGAGAACCCGACGTTCGACAGTCAGACGAAGGAGCAGCTGACGCTCCCCGCGAGCAAGTTCGGGACGAAGCCGACGCTGTCGGACGACTTTATGAAGAAAGGTGAGTCTCATGCGCCGACTGAACATACAACATTCACTTATCCAGAGCGTAGTTCTTAAGTCGCCCATTGTCGACCAGATTCTCAACTGGGCAAACCGCAAAGCTGATAGGGACCTGAAGAAGACGGACGGCAAGGGTCGCCAACGGTGAGCTTCGTCGTACCCTTTGTTGGCTTTCTTTCCTAAGAGATCCACTCCAGCCTGAAAGGATTACCAAAGCTCTCCGACGCGAACAACGCGGGCACGAAGAAGGCCGCGGACTGCACGCTCATCCTCACAGAAGGAGACTCCGCCAAGTCGCTCGCGGTCGCCGGACTCAGTGTCATCGGCCGCGACAACTATGGCGTGTTCCCGCTGCGCGGCAAGCTCCTGAATGTGCGCGACGCGAAGCACGACCAGATCATGAAGAACGAGGAGATCCAGAATATCAAGAAGATTTTGGGACTGCAGCATAACAAGGACTACAAGGACACGAAGGACCTGCGCTACGGGCAGCTCATGATCATGACCGATCAGGTATGTGTCTTTGTGCGTTCCTCCCAGGTGATCAGTGATAACGGTGGCCTGTAGGATTTCGATGGTTCTCATATCAAGGGTCTCATCATGAACTACCTCGACCACTTTTACCCGTCGCTCTTGAAGATTCCAAAGTTCTTGGTTGAGTTCGTGACGCCCATTGTTCGAGTGCGTACCTTCAACGTTTCTCGAAAGACACTTGGTCCTGACGATATATGCTAGGTCACGAAAGGCAAGGAGAAGATCAACTTCTTCACGATCCCTGAGTACGAGCAATGGATGGAAAGTACTCCTGACGTTCACCGTTGGAAGGCCAAGTACTACAAGGTAACTATCTCGTACTCTGTCCCTTGCAACCCGCTAACATTGCTTGTGGCTTTGCAGGGTTTGGGTACGAGCAAAGATGAGGACGCACGGGACTACTTCAGCGCGATGGGCAAGCACATGATCCCGTTTTCCACGATGAAGGAGGGCGAGCGGGAGCTGCTTGAACTGGCTTTCAGCAAGAAGAAAGCGGACGACCGTAAGGAATGGCTACGCGGGCTTGAGGTACGTAGGGCCCAGTATTACGCGACGGCATCTACTTACGTCTCGTTGGGTAGCCTGGAACGTATCTCGACCATGCTGCCAAAGAGATCACTGTCACAGACTTCATCAATCGCGAGCTCATCCTCTTCTCGATGGCTGATAATATTCGATCCATTCCTTCTGTCGCTGACGGCCTGAAGCCTGGTCAGAGAAAGGTCATCTGGGGCTGCTTCAAGCGGAAGCTGAAGAGCGAGATCAAGGTAAGTGACGCGCACGTCGTTCTTGCCATCGTTCTCATTCTCATCGCGGCATGCAGGTCGCACAACTGGTCGGATACATCTCCGAGAAAGCCTGCTACCACCACGGCGAGCAGAGCTTGATGATGACCATCGTAAACCTGGCGCAGGACTTCGTCGGGAGCAACAACATCAACCTGCTCATGCCGAATGGACAGTTCGGTACGCGCGACCAGGGCGGAAAGGACCATGCGTCCGCGAGGTACATCTTTACTGAGCCGTCTCCTGTGGCCCGTACCATCATGCACCCGCACGACGACCCGCTGCTCAATAACTTGACGGATGACACGAATGTCATCGAGCCCGAGTACTATATGCCCATCGTACCGATGATTCTGATCAACGGCGCAGAGGGTATCGGCACAGGTACGTTCGCCTCCGAGCTCATGACTCGTCCTGTATTTACATTTATGAACAACTAGGTTGGAGCACGAACATCCCATGCTACAACCCCGCCGACATTGTGGCCAATCTTCGGCGTCTGATGGAGGGCCAGGAGCAGGAACCGATGCTTCCTTGGTGGCGCGGTTTCAAAGGCCAGATCAAGAAGGTCGGGGACCACAAGTACGACGTGACAGGTATTGCTACCAAGATTGACGACACGACTGTGGAGATCACGGAGCTGCCGATCCACAAGTGGACGCAGGGATACAAGGTCGAGCTTGAAGCGATGATTGGCGAGAAGAACGAGGGTCCTGTGAAAGTCAGTGTGTGCGCGTGCTAGAAGTTGAGACAGCACTAATTCTGTTTGTATCAACAGGACTACAAGGAGTACCACGATAACATCAACGTACACTTCATCGTGACACTCGGCGAGAAAGACATGGAGAAAGCCGAAGCGCAGGGGTTCATTGAATTCTTCAAGCTCACGAGCAAGATCAACACGAGCAACATGATGTGCTTCGACTTTGACGGGAAGATCCGGAAGTATAGCTCCCCCGAGGAGATCATCGAGGAGTTCTACCCCGTCCGTCTGGCGTGGTACCAGAGGCGCAAGGTGAGTGGCGCATCCTGTGTTGACGTGCCAATGGCTGATAGTCTGTGTGTAGGACTACATGGCTGGCCAGCTGCAGCTGGAGTTCGAGCGTCTTACGAACCAGGCTCGCTTCGTGCAGATGATCGTGGACAAGACCCTCGTTGTCTCAGCGAGAAAGCGGGCAGAGATCATCAGCGACTTGCGCAAGAAGAACTTCCGACCTTTCCCGAAGATCAAGAAAGCGAAGGCCGCAGGCGAGACTGAGCCCACTGTCGAGGAGGATCAGGAAGAGGAGGAGGAAGACGAGGGCAACGGCGCTAACGACTACGACTATCTGTTGAACATGGCTATCTCGAGCTTGACGAAGGAGAAGGTTGGTGTTGCAGGGAAACTGCTTTGATGATGGATGCTAATGTGTCTTTGCTACAGATTGATAAGCTGAAGAACCAAGCCGGTGACAAGGAGGCGGAACTTCTCAAATTGCTCGAGCTCACGCCTATCCAAATGTGGAACACAGACTTGGACGCCTTCATGGCTGAGTGGGACGTAAGTTTTCGTTTTCTGCGTACGATCACTCGCCGGATACTCATGCAATACTGTTAGGGCGCATATCGCGACTGGGAAGAGAAGGCGATCGAGCCCATCAAGGCGGCCAAGAAGAATAAGCGCAAGCAACCTACGCTCGCCGCCATGATGCGCAAGAAGGTCAAGAAAGCAGACTCGGACGACGACGACGAGTATGACTTCAAGCCGGCGAAGGCTGCCAAGTCGAAGAAAACGGCAGATACCAAACCGCCTGTGAAGAAGCCTGCCTCCTCTGCAGCATCGGGGTCCAAGGTCAAGGACGAGGATGACGATGACGACGACGTCAAGCCTCCGCCGCGGAGAACGGCGGCGGCGAACAAGTTCTTGAAGGACTCGGACTCGGACGATGACTACATCAAGCCCGTGCCTAAGGTTGCGCCTGCGAAGAAGGCTCCTGTGAAGGCTGATCCTGACTCCGACGTTGAGATGCTCGACGAGGATGATACGCCTCCTCAGCGGAAGAAGCGGGCTAAAGTTGTCGACTCTGACTCTGACGTGGAGTTCGTCGAGCAGAAACCAAAGGCAAAGGGCAAAGGGAAGGAGAAGCCTGCCCCAGCTCCGAAGCGCAAAAGGTACGTGAATTCTCCCGATGTCCTTATGGTTTTGCTCAGTGGATGTGTCTACCAGCCCGGCTAGCGACGAAGAGGAGGATGATATGGTCGCCGCGAAGCCTGCGGCGAAGAAGACGAAGGCGGACAAACCGTTGACCGAGTTCTTCGGCAAGGCTGGTGCAAAGACTTCGGGAGCAAAGAAGATATCGCCCGCTGCCCCGCCACGCAAGGGCAAAGCGAAGGCTGCTCCGGTAAAGAAGGCACCAGCAAAGAAATCTGTGATCAGCGACGACGAGGATGAGGATGACGACGACGATATACCGCCTCCGCCTCCTCGTCGAACCGAGGCACCTAGACGCGCCGCGCGCGCCGCCGCGAAGACGTACATCGACATCTCCTCTGACGAGGATGGAGGATCGGGTTCTGACTTCGAAGATTTCGACTAACTTCCATTGCTCTTCCCACGCTGATTTCTTCGCATTTTCGCCGCCCGCGACTTTTCACTTCCATGAGCATTCGTCTACGCACTCACGATAGATTTCAATGCGTGTACCATACCGCCCACTCGACTACTCACGAGCATTGTAACTTACTGTCCGTCTCAAATGTTATCCGCGCCCTCGGTGTGTGCAATCATATCAGACACGCTTCGGATTCACAGCATTAGAAGTATGAGCATTGTGAGGTAACTTTCAGCGGTAGCGAGAGCATAATCAAGCTAGAAAATACTTTTTCGCCCTCTTGACCTCAGCGTACGGGTCCGGCTTAGGTTCCCTACCGAACTTCGGTTCTTCCATTTCTAAACAATAGATTTAGTGCTGAGAGACGCATAGAAGGCGCGAATGACTCACTAAGTGCATGCTCGTAGATGTGCGACACCGTCTCGTCCCACACCTCCCTGAACATGTGCGCACCCCCGCCCTGGGACCCATCGAACCCGTACCGCTGGGCGAACGCGCGGAAGTCCCATCCGAGACGCTCTTCTGCCAAAAGTGTGGGGACTTTGATAGGCTCTGTAGGGTTCTGCTGAGGCAGTAGGAGGAGGACGTAACGATGGTACGGCGTTCCACGTTGAGGATGTGGCGGCACATAGGGTGTGTGTGTACCCGGCAGCTTGATCTCAGATGGGCCCGTTGCTGAGAGTGGAATGTTTGGTCTGAACAATCCAGTAAACAAGAGAGGCTTGTAAAACAAGAATAGAGCTTACTGCATCCAATGTAAGTACGTCTGGTACGATGCGTCCTCTGGATTTGGAACATCTGAACGGGCGCGTAAGCAGGGGACATATGAGTAGATACCCAGCACGTACCGAGGTCGACCATCAGTAGCGTATACAGACGAGTATCCGTGTGGAAGACGCTTGTGTACAGGGACGGCGCTTTCCGCGTCTGGAATGTCGTGAGACCCGTGAGTTGCGAGAGCGCAAGAGTATACACACCTGCTCCGGCAACATATAAATGCCAGGCTCGACTGGTTTATATTTCCGCTTCACGCGTGTTCGCAGGTAGACACTCTGTGGAGGCTTCTCCGGGTACGTGATACGCAGGTCTATCGATGGGCGGAGGGTGGGCAAGAGGTCTGGGACGACATTCATTTGGTATATGCGTTCCATCTAGCGACAATTAACATGAAGGAAGTTAAGGTCAATATATATGCATACCAGCAGATCGAGAGGACCGTCTTCCCGCCAACGTTGTTCGACAAGATGACGATACACCGCTTTTGACATGTCAGCTATGTAACGTATCAGCACGACGTGTATCCAGTATGAGGAGCCCGAGGCACATACCCATGCCATTCCTCGCCTTCCATCTGATAGTAGGCAAGTTGATCTCGCTCTGAACCTCCAAGATCTGCACTTTCTCTCGCAGGCGTTGCACTTCGACGGCATCCACTACTTGCGCGCTCTCCGCTTTCGCCAAGTCAGCTCTGTACCCCTCCAGTTCACGTGTGCGTGCAACTGCGTCGCGTTTGATGTACTCGAGAGCCTCGTCGTAGGCAGGAAGCACACCGACACCGATTGGTCGACTCCACTCTCGAGGGTTTTCGAGAGTGATGCGCGGTCGCCGAGTGTGATATTTGCGCGTAGGTTTCTTTGTTTCGTCGGACTGGGCCTCAGCTTCAGTCTGTGTGTCTGTTGGACGCGTGGAATCGGGGCTCAGAGCAGCGGAAGTGGTTTGAGTCGGAGGTGTCGATTCCGAAAGCGGGATCGGAGGCGTGTGCGGTGCATCTGGAAGAGGTGTTGATATCGTCGCGTTACCTCTCGTTAGTATAGATGCGTAGCATCTTCGTGGTATTCGACGAAGAGCGAGCATGATGGTCTGCGACAGTGGTGGTCGACGTTGGTCAACTCGCACGTCCCAAGCTCAAATGGCGCTCGCCGGATGAGATGCCGGCGCTCAACGAGCTCCAACTTCTATCGGCTCGCGTTTTACGTCGACACTCGACAGGAACGCACATCTTCACCCGCTTTCACCTTCCGGAATCTCTCAGTAATATACATCCTGCCCCTGACAAAGTTCAGCGATTCAGCGTAAAAGGTAGGAAGCACAACCCGTGGACAAGGCTGCCGTTAATGAAGGCCAGGCTCCTTGAACGTCAATACTCGCGTTACACCGACTCACAGTGAACCAAGACCGGTGGGCCTGTTACAATCTTTCGACCTTATGCGCTCCTTTTTCATGAGGGGTTATCCCGCTTATAGGAGGCCACGCCTGTGTATGTCGTCTGTAATAATCAGGCATTTTATAGATTATTACGGGGCTTTTACAATTAAGTGATCCGCCATCAATTCGTAGATCTGGCCGTCCTCGATTCCGAGTCCTCGACCACGATGCCGACCGAACATGTGCGGATTATTAGCCTGAGTCAACAGGACCATCCTATCATATGGCGCAATCTGGTACCTATCCATCAGTCTTTGCGGCGTCGAGGCTGAAGTCCACCAAATGTCCACGACCATCGGGGAATAGAACCCGGTTGCTTTCCGCGCTCGCATACTTAGTCGCACTCCCTGGTAACCAATACTTAGCTGCTCAGTGTCGCATCTCTGACCCCCAGTACACTAGGTCCTCATGTCGTTCTTCGTTATTGACGACGTTTACGGCGATGAGCGACCAGGCTCACAGGGAACTGCTCCACAATTCCTTCCAATTGCTGGCGACCAGTGGGATGGTGTAGGCGGAACTTGTGGTACATGTGGTGCTGGGGCTCATTTCCTAGTTCCTATTGATGCCTCCAAAGTGCAGGGGAGTACATGGCATACAGTGACCGTCAGTCCTGGTGAGCCAGTGACGACGATTTCTATCAGTTTCAATGGTATGCCCAAACTTCTGAATGTCCGTGACTTTGTTTGACTTTACACCTCTAGGAACAAGTATATCGGTTTACTGTCTTTTGCCCCCCTACCTTGGCCAAACTATCACGACCTCCATGAACGTATCGTTCATTCTTGACGGCGTCCCACTCAGTACAACTTATACGAGGCCAACAATGACACCGGATACACCGGACTGGACGTACAATGCTTCGATATACGACAGCCCGCAACTCGCCAACACGCAGCATACTCTTGTTGTCCAGCCTCTTCCCGGCGACAACAGTTCGTTCTTGGCTTTCGATTATTTCCGATACGAGTGAGTTGTCTACACCATCGTTTCCGAGATGTTCACTCAAAATGTCGTCAGGTACGAAAATCCGGCATCCTCCTCATCTTCGCAGTCCTCTACAGCGTCTCAACCATCCACGACCCCCTCAGACACGCCAACCTCCGGGCTTCCTACATCAGGCCCTCCCACATCCGGCGCCCCTACACCAACTGCACCCCCAAATCCACAGCCTAAGTCATCGAACTCTGCAACAATCGGTGGCGCAGTGGGAGGCGCAGTGGGAGGAGTGGCCCTTCTCATCCTGATCTTTTTCTTACTCTGGTATCTGCGGCGGCGATCGCGGCGCGGTTCTCTCGACGCAGATATGGGCCACGGAGGCGACATGACAGAAGACGCCCGCTCAAGGCCCTCGCTGGTAACGCCGTATACAGTATCATCTGGGCCCCTAAGCTACACGGCTCTCAGTACGTCGGACTACTCACCTCGTACACCTGATACAGGCCCGGAACGCAGCGGATTGTCGGTAGTGCCATCGTCGAAGGAGATACGCCTGGAGTATGGGGGAGGGTTGCAGCGCAGGCAGAGTGAGTTGGAGGCACGCTTGGCATCTGGAGTTAGCGCAGGAGGAGACGAAGAACTTGCTGCTATTAGGAGGGAGCTGGTGCGGGTGCGGGCTCAGATGGAGGAACTGCGGAATAGTTCCGCGCGTCAGGACATTGACCCTCCGCCGAGCTATGCCGCAGGAGGGTGAGCGGTGAGCGTGGCGTGGCATGTGGTTTTCGTCCCTCTCGCCACTCTCACTTTCTCGCTTCCAAGCTTGAATTGGGCGATTTTTGTCTGCTGCATCTCGTCACGAACGCGGGCCACATCCTTCTTCCGCCTCGTCAATCCTCGCTGCTGCGCCCTTCATAGCTATCACACACTTTCTATTCATTCTTACAAGTTATCGCGGACTGGGGCAAAAGAATCACAATCTTCATACGGAAAGAGCGAGGATACTCATGAAGCCCATTACGTATATCCGGAAGTGCGGTGACATGTCAACTAGTAACTAAGCATGCTGATAAGCAGTGACTAAGAAGCATGCAGATCGCCTAATCCTGTGACTACACATCGTCAGAGGCATAACGTCTACGTACCCAAACAAAAGAATGACGTTGCTGGCTACCTCTTTAGCTTCAAGCTCGAGCTGGTGGATATTCCCTCGGGGCGGCATGGGCGCGTGCCACATAGACGCCAAACGCACGTGTTTGGCATCAACCCTTCCGAATCCGTCAACGTGTTTTTCACCGCACACCTCCAAAAGGCCGCAAGGGACCACTGTCAAACCCGCGCTTTCTGGTAAGAGACTCCTACTGTCACTATATCTCGTATGCTTCTAAACTTCGTACTAGTACAGTCATGGAGTCATCGACATTGTCTGAGGCACTGCAGTCGTTGCCCCCGCGGGACGCTGTTGGCATCCCACGACCGACCATACAGAGTATAGCAGTCGTCTCTGTCGAGGATCTCATGCGCGATATCAGTACATCGTGGCCCAGGTATGCATAATTTGCCTCTTTCTTGCCACTATGATCGTCTCACCTGCACCGCACGCCACCCAGCAGTGATACCTGCGCGGAGACGGCCGCCTTCGACGCAAAGCTAGAAGCCACAAGTCTCGCGCTGCAAAAGGCCAATCAAGCCGCACTTCGGGCACTGACTGCCCTCCAAATTGAACGTAACAGGACCGTGGCCGTCAACAAGCTGCCCGTCGAAGTTCTTTGCGGGATCTTTCGCCTCGTGCATGAGGATCCCCACAGATTCAGGACCCTCCTCCACATCTCCCAGGTTTGCACCTTTTGGAGAAGCTCCATCATTCACGATGCTTTTATCTGGGCTTTTATTTCTACGTATGTGCTAGGAAAAGATCTCGCACATCTTTTTGCTCAGCGCGCATCAGGCTGTGAGGTCGAACTCACGTACCGATTGGATCCTCGTAGGAACAGCGCAGAACGTGAATGGCCGTGTCAGCTGTGGCATCAGGAAATGTTTCACACTCGGTCGCTGTGCCTCCACCTCCTAAGCGGACGCATGTCCGACGGCAGCCACACCAAACCATCAGATTTAGTCACGCAATGGTTTGGGCGGTGCAATGCGCCCTTGTTGGATCACCTCGTACTCGAAATCGACACCCTCGGCCGCAAAAGAAACGGCGGGGAATATGTTCTGTCGGAATTTCCCGTCCCTCGAAGTAACGTGCCCAAGCTCGAGAAGTTACGGCTACTGGGCATTCGGCTACCATGGACGGCAGCATCTTACGTCGGAATAAAGGCCCTCAGCATTAACCTGCACAATCACACGGCGGCAGTATGCTCTTCGGACGAGTCATTCTTGAGCATACTACGCGGGACGCCGAACTTAGAGCTGCTCCGGCTGTGCATATCGCACAGACTGCCATCGTCACCCTCCATCACCTCCCAATCCGAAGCTCTCGACAATAGCAAAGCATTACTGAACTTGGATCGCCTCAAATACCTTCACATCGAATTGACACCTGAAGACACGACTCTTCTGCTGGCTGCTATGTCGTTACCGACTACCCTGGGGAAGCTCTCCGTCGGACCGCCGCCACTCGTTGGCGGGGTGTTCGATGTGGCACGCTGTCTACCCTCCGACACACGATGCATGCAGAACCTGTCTGACATCATAGACTTTTCGATCCTGATGGATAGCAGGATGGTCGTTTTCAATCGTCGGGAGCCAGAGGGTATCATCAAGCTTTACGTTGGCACCACACCTAAGGAGGTCTCAGATGCCGGTATCGTCAGTCGCCTCTATACGGCCGCACACAAAGTCTTCGAAGTGCACGGTTTGGACAAAGTGCGCATGAAGCGGGCACTCTTGCGAGGCCTCGGTGGTAAGCGCGACGCGAAGATGGTCCTTTGCATGTTGCAAGGGCTGGTCTCCTCGCATGTACACGAATTCCACATACGCCGATGCTCGGATAAGGTGCTGGCCGTGTTGGAGGGCCACCTCAGTGAGTGTCAGCCAGGCGGGCCCATCCGACTGGATGACATGCGATTCACTATAAAATCACTCTTGCAAATGTGCAAGGAGAAACCTCAGATGTGGCTCATCCTGCAAGATTGTGTAGTATTGGGCCCATCAGAGCACGCGATACGCAAAGGCCTGATGACCATAGAACTTGTGTGCCAGGCCACATCGTTCATACGCCTATCCTTCCTCAGCCCCGATATGTCCAAGCCGATAGCTCTCAACCTTCAGGCTATCTCTGAGCCACATTCCTCCTACTCGCTTTCGTAGCGGTCCAAAGATCCGGTACTACGCACGGACCAGCTTCAATAACCACGTTCGAAGGCCATCCTGTGATCCGGCCTTAGCATACAAAAATATATCTGTCTCTCCTGATGCCTGAGTCCTGACTGGCATACGGCTATTGCTGTCAACAGCGTTGTATAAGTTTTCTCAGATAGCGGGGGTGTGTAAATCTTGGACAGAAACGCATCTCAGAGGCGTGAAATGCGAGCTCGAGCAGATCAGATCTCAGGCGCTTGAATTGGCATCGCGGTTCAAAGTGTTTCAACTTGACTTGACCGCCTGTCTTCGCGCAACCACTACTTACTTCAAGTTACATTGCCTCGACCTTCAACAATGCTAGGAGTGATGACAATGCCACACGTAATACCACATATCAAGCTCTTCTGCGCCAAATTACATTCAAGCTCCCCACCACTACTACGAGGCTACTACGAGGCGGCGTCTTGGCTACTTTGCCGTTCTAAGACGTGAAATATCAGTAGGACTTACCTGCCTTGAGGGTTCTCGGGACTACTGAAGACACGGTCAAAGTAGTCCGTGGTGGTTATAAAATTCAGGTAATTGACCAATCTGGCCTGCTCGGTCCGTACAATTTCTCACACACATATCCAAGCACGTTCGGGGCTGGCCGCTGAGCGCTGAGCTCTCAGCTCGGAGAATTATCGAACTTTGTGCTCCGAGGAATCGCGTACCTTTAGTACCTCGCTCTTTGGATGTGCGTGTCATAAAATGCGAAACATGGTACCCGCAGCCTTCTTCCCCTCGATAACTATGGTCGTCGTTCTGACTCCTTCATTTGTGCCTTTCTGTCCATCGGTAGACCGTCAGCGCATACTTTCTTATATGCTGTTCGTAGCTGATCTGTTTTTACGGAACAGATACCAGGGGCGATTGATGGGTCCCGTGCTGTTGGATGCCTCGTGAGTGCCGTCCACTATCGAACTCTCGAATACCGTCGAACTCATATGACACTCAAGCTTTATTGATGGCAAGATACGGCCCTAAGATTCACATTTTCCCGGATTCACATCTTCGAGGCCTGATGCAGGCGCATGACCTTTCTGTACGACTACCGTATTCCGCGTCGGTGCGCAAGAACAGATCAGTCGCGAGAGATCCATAAAAGAGCATGCTCATTGCCAGTAGTGACATCAACAAGTCAAGTTCACCCCACACACCTGTCGCGGCATGCTACTAACCTGGGCAATACCGTTATGTCTAGCAGTATCAGCATGCAGTTTGCCTCTATCCTCTCATATTCGCCACGAATCGCGCAGTTGGCTACCACCTGACTGGGTACCCACTCGTCGCGCAGCCCCCGATTTCACACTCCCTCTGCGCATTGGCCTTGTGCAATCGAACCTCCATAATCTCGAGTCATTCCTTCTCGATGTCTCGCACCCTGACTCGCCTAACTATGGCAGTCACTGGACGGCACCGAAAGTCGCACAGACATTCCGGCCTTCCGCTGAAGCCGTGAGCACCGTGACGCGCTGGCTCACTGACGAGGGTATCCAGCCTTCGCAAATCCGTGTCAGCAACGGCGGCAACTGGATCGAGGCGCACATTACGGTCTCGAAAGCTGAAGACCTGCTCCAAACCGAGTACCACATCTATACTCATGAGCCGAGTGGTGGCAAGCGTCTCGGTTGCCGATCGGCGTATTATCTTCCTGAGCATGTCTCGAAGCACGTGGACCTCATCACACCGACACTGCATTTCGACGGCAAGTACGATCTTGCCAGGCCATCAGGGATCCAGAAACGTCAATTTGCCCCAGGTTTGAAGCCAGGACAGCCCAGGGTGGGACCCGGGCAAACTCTCAAGACCAGTGGAAAGATCAAGGTCAATCACCAGCGGCTCATACTCTCGTGTTGAAACAAAGTTGATGTGATTGGTCTAGAACATTGTGGACGAGCTCGAGAACTGCGACCAGCATATCACGCCGAACTGCGTACGCGCCCTCTACGACTTCCTTTACGTGCCAATTGCAACCGAAAAGAATAGTATCGGTATTGGTGAGCCTCGCTGTGCCTCCCACTTTGATTACGTCTTCCTTACTTGCGCTCTAGTGGAATATGTGGCATCGTATTCGCCGAAAGACCTTGATTTGTTCTTTTCCAACTTTTCGAAGTCTCAAGTTGGGCAAAGACCGATATTCAAAAGTATTGATGGAGGTATGGGCCGTCGAGATGATTTTCGCGCTATCGAGGATAGCTGACTGTTGTTGAATTCTCAGGTGCTACGCAGGACGTTCCACTCAACGCTGAACCTGACTTGGACTTAGAGTATGCGATGGCGCTCGTTGGTAAGGACCAGCCAGTGACATTGTACGTAGCCGGTGATCCCGTTTACGGTAAAGTCGTTACATGCCGCAAACGTATCCGCGAGCTCATTGTACTCTTAGGCGCGTCCTTCGACAACTTTCTTGATGCCATCGATGGATCATTCTGCACATTTGAGGGAGGTGATGATCCAATGTTTGACTGGCCATATCCTGATCCAAGCAATGCCACTGGAGCGTATAAGGGTATGCCTTTATTCTTGTGAACGTCGTTTCTCCAGCCTAACTTACCCAGGCCCTCAACAATGTGGCTCGGTCAAGCCCACTTTGGTGCTTTCGACCTCGTGGTCAGATCATGAAAATTGGCTTACTCCGTCGTACGCTGCAAGGCAATGTGCCGAATATGGAAAGGCTCGTATTTCGGCTCTCAGTTGTGGGGAAATTCTACCTGACCTTCTGCTTACCAGCTGGGCCTCATGGGCGTTACGGTTCTGTTTCCCTCTGGCGATAGTGGTGTCGGAGGCTATTGCCTTACGCCTAGCGGTGATGAGTCTCCTGATGGCACCATCTTCGACCCAGACTTCCCAAGTACCTGTCCCTATGTCACTAGTGTTGGTGCCACACAAATCAACCCTGGCGCTAAGGTATGGTGACCATGCGATGTCGGTGATCGTACTAACTGTACACTTCAAGGTGACAGACCCTGAGAGCGCATGTCAGGGAGATATCATTTCTGGCGGAGGATTCAGTAATTACTTCCCCAGACCGTCATATCAAGAGGACGCTGTTCAACACTATTTGACTAACTATCCGCCCCCGTACCCGGACACGATCTGGAACAACACGGGAACACGCGGGTTCCCAGATATAGCAGCGAATGGGTGTGTAGTATTTTATTTTTCATATCGTTTGCGAGCTCACAAAAGACTTCCCTAGCGCGAACTACGTCATCGCAACCTCCGGTGAATTCGACGTCGTATCCGGCACATCCGCCTCTACTCCAGTTGTCGCAGCCATCCTGACGGCAATCAACGACGCCCGTCTGGCTATTGGAAAGAAGCCCATAGGATTCATCAACCCCGTTGTGGGTATTTTCCACTCTGTGGGTGCTACCCGATCTCACCAACCCACAGATCTATTCGCCTGGCTTCAAAGATGCCTTCAACGATATTATCAGCGGTTCCAATCCGGGATGCGGGACGCAGGGCTTCAGCACGACACGCGGATGGGATCCCGTGACGGGTCTCGGAACGCCAAACTTCCCCAAGCTCCTGGCGAAGTGGTTGCTTCTTCCATAACCACTTCATCGGAGACGCACCGGCAGTTGGGTAGAACCACGTTTGAGAAATTCATGTTACCAAACTGTAAGATCTAAAACTGATTGACTGGAGCCGTTTCAATCGCGCCTCTCTGATTGAGGTCAAGGAGGTCGAGACGTTACGCGATCTGTTGAAAGTATTTAGACGGATGTCCGGCTTGGGTTCAAAGAAATTATTCACCTAACGATATGTCAATCAGCGATCTGTACATCATCATCGTCTAGATTTTGTCCATATAAGCTGCTGTGCACTATGTGAAACTCGGCGGCACTATCTCTGAGGAGCTCCAGTTCTTCGTCCGTCGCCCGGCAATACCACGCACGAAGATGTGCAAGAGTAGCACAGCGTCGTGAGCTTCGGAGAGCGAGTGCATCGCGCAGCTGCTCTATATATCCCCGATCGCACTCCGTGTCATAGCTGGTCGAGTTGTTGAAGATGAGGCTGATAAGAGCTAGAGAAGTCAAGGACGGCCAGAGGGGGGTCTCGGGGGATGAATGCGGGATCGTGAATCGGAGAAGGTCCATCCAGATGTAGGAGCGCCCATCATCGCAACGCAGCTCTGTCACGTTCGGCATGGTGTCATACAGCATAACGAAGTCATCGCCTTGAAGGTGCTGTGAGGCGTTCGAAGGGTCTCGTTCGACGTGGTTGTCAGACCACAGCCACAAGAGGCGGACATTCCGAAGTGGGAGTTGCGCCACCAGCTCGACCGACCTCTCTGTTCTGCGAGAGGGTATGTACAATCGGAACGCGCGTCTCTTGGGCCAACCCTCATAGATGGGATCGTATAGAGGAAACTCTTCTCGCCATCCTTGCAGATCCATTGATTGACCAGGGTGAAAGACGAAAGAAATAATTGGCTCAGGAGCGGTCATGGTAGTCGCGCCGGAGAGCTTCGAAAGGAGAGGTGCTAGGAGGAGGGGACGATCCGCATCTTCCACTTTGGTGTACTCGAGATTTAGATCCATGTTCGAAGGTGTCCGGATGTGGTCCATAAGGGAGGCGCAGATGGCCGGAGTTGCTTTGAGTATGCAGACCTCGAGACGAGGCAGCGATACAACAGGAAGTGCAGATGTACCAAGGATTACCGGCACCTTTTGTAGGTCCAGCGTCGTTAGACGAGGCATGCCCTCGAGCGCTGCCAGTACATCCCTTATCGGCACATGCGCTGCTTGCTCGTCGGTGTGACGCTCTTCGAAAACCAGTCTTAGATGTCGCAGAGTGGACATTGATCGGAGTTCTCGCCAGGGGATGATGTAGTTGCTGCAGCGGAACTCCTCCAGCGAGGTCATGGTCCTGTGGTCTAGGAAGATTCTGGTCATGGCGACCCCCCACGGTAGACGATAGGTGGAGACTGTATAAACCCGTAACTTCGGGGCAGGAGCACCCAACAAATCTCGGAGCCCCTGGTAGTAACCTGGAGAGATGCCCAAATGAAGCTTCTCTATGCGATCTAGGTCTTCTAAGACCCCCGCAAGAGTGTCGAAACCATCCCGCTCTTCCGCCCAATGGTAGTCATTTACGTTGTCAAATGAGACCTCGAGAGGTAGGTCGTTCGCGCGTTCCATGGCGAGACCGATGAAATCGTAATCGGTGGGGATGACGAGCGTGGACCAGAGCATTGGAGTTTGAGTTGCGACCGCGTGCCAGTGATGACACACTTCGGTGATTGGGAGCCATGCGTAGGCTTCTCCTGCTTTTTCGGACGGCGAGTGATATTCCTGAAGGGTACGTTTCTTGGCACAGAGGAAGATGTGCGCGAGGAGCTCGATTGGAAGAGCCTCGATCGGGCACCGCGCTCTTAGGCTAGGTCGCGCGACGACGGTGCTCGCAACCTGGTCCTGCATGGGCGGTGTTGGAGAGCAGATGTCAGTTTCTTCTGGGGGTGTTGGCATGTTTATGGAGGGCCGGAAGAGTTGAAGAAAACTTGGATGAAAATCCTTCTTAGGAACGATATTCTCAACTTTCTACGTAAGAGATTTCACTTACGGTATACAGAAGCTGAATCGTCTTAGACACGTCGTGGGACTAAGAAAGGCGCGAACGACGCGTCAAAATCGACGGTAGCGTTGCTCTGGAGCTACTATCAATGTCGTGAAGTGTCGCACGGTATGCTAGGAAAGGATGATTAGTATGAACGTGCACAAGAGAGAGCTTGGAATAGAGAGGCAGCCGAATTTGTATAAGTAGCGGGCAACACTCCAGTGTACTCACAGAAGACGAAGACGAACAAATTTTCTTCGATGGTCGACGTTGAAAGCGAGAGCCCTACCAAGGCGCCCGCATCGTTGAGATAAGAGCCATAAGACAACGATACTATCCAGCTAGTTACCTTCGTATACTCCATTTGTTATCGAGTCAAGTACAATTTGTTATTGTCTGTTACTGACGTATGTCGGCGCTAAATGACCACCTGCGCTTCGAGCATCGTCGCCGCGTACGGTGACCATTGACCACACTCCGTTCCTCTTAACAAATCCCTACCACCTCCGCGGCGCAGACGAGCAACATGGCCACTACAGTCGCTGGGCCGCCCGTCGTGGAGGAAGGCAAACTCCTTAGCGAGTCGCTGAGCACGGTCAAGATACAGGTGCAGCAGATGCGCCGGTATCTGGTGCGTACTCCGCCTTTTAGAAGCTCGGTGTATTCACAGTCGTCGTCGCGCAGGAACTCGACCAGCTCATGGATGCCCTTAAAAGCGCAAGTCTCATGCTCGCAGAGCTGCGGACGTCCTCTCTTTCACCCAAGCAGTACTATGAATTGTGTACGCACTCATTATCAACCTTCCACATTGCTCTCACAATTATACGCCCGCAGATATGGCTGTATTTGACGCACTTCGTCACCTCTCCAACTATCTATACGACGCCCACACCCAAGGCCGTCACCACCTTGCCGACCTGTATGAACTTGTACAATATGCTGGCAACATCGTACCGCGCCTGTACCTCATGATCACCGTCGGCTCCGTGTACATGTCGATTCCAGATGCGCCTGTCAAGGAGATAATGAAGGACATGATGGAGATGTCCAGAGGCGTCCTGCACCCCATCCGAGGCTTGTTTCTACGGCACTACCTTAGCGGGCAGACGAGGGACCACCTTCCGGTTGGAAATGACCCCGGGTACGTGTCATATGGAAGGGGTTCACGCGTTTGTCTGACCGTTCTGTAGCCCTGGAGGCAATCTTCAAGACTCCATCACATTTGTACTCACTAACTTCATCGAGATGAACAAGCTTTGGGTCCGACTTCAACATCAAGGTCATTCACGCGACCGCGAAAAACGCGAAATGGAACGCAAGGACCTCCGCATTCTCGTCGGTACTAACCTTGTTCGCCTGAGTCAGCTTGATGGTGTGGACCTGGAAATGTACACAACGAATATTTTGCCAAGCATCTTACAACAAGTCGTCAGCTGTAAAGATGTCATTGCGCAGGAGTACCTCATGGAAGTAGTCATTCAGGTGGGTCGCTTATGCTGTGGTGTATCGCACGCAGTCTCACGTCCCCGCCAGGTTTTCACGGACGAATTTCACTTGCACACACTCGGCCCGTTCCTATCAGCTACGGCGCAGTTGCATCCCAAAGTCAACATCAAGCAGATTGTCATTGCGCTCATCGATAGGCTCGCGTCCTACGCAGCTCGTGAGGCTGAGAATGAGGACCCGGAGGAAACCAAGCGTCAAGAGGAAGCAGCTGCGCGGCGTCTTGCCGAGAAAGTCAAGATTCAGAAGGCCCGTATACGGCAAGGGACTGTCACCAACGGCGGGGGCGTTCCTGAGACTCCTAGCCCCGAGGTCGCGTCGACTGGTTGGGATTCTGTCCCGGAAAGTCCTGCAGTCGAGAAGGCGCCTGCTGCCGCGGAGACTCCGGGGGAGGAAGACAAGGAGAAGGTGGACAAGGGCAAGGAGAAAGAGCACGAGAAAGAGGAGCCAGCAGTGAAGAAATTCAGAGGCATCCCCGATGACGTGAAGTTGTTCGAGGTGTTCTGGCAGCAGGTGGTCGAGTTGATCAAGGTACGTCGCGCACGACTAGTCATGGTGTCATTCTCACTATTATACCATGCAGGCCCGGCCAGATCTCTCAATCCAGGACATCACTGCGCTCCTCGTCTCTCTCACCAACCTTTCGCTGAGCTGCTATCCAGACCGCCTGGAGTACGTTGACCAGGTATTGGGCTTCGCTCATGATAAAGTCCAAGAGTTTACTACGAGGTGTGTCTCATGCTCGCCTTCAAAGTGCCTTGCTTACCCTCCGGCAGCCCGGACCTCCACTCACAACCAACGACCGCGAACCTTGCGGCATTGTTACTAGCTCCAATAAACTCGTATCAATCTGTCCTCACACTCCTTGCGTTGCAGCGATACTCCCCTCTATTGGCCCAACAGCCATACCCCACCCGCCGCTCGCTAGCTCACGCGGTCATCTCGTCCGTGCTCAAGAACGAAACTGTTATCGAGACGCCCGAGGATGTCAACGGTATATTGGAGCTTGTTCATGTTCTTATCAAGGACCAACAGGATGGTACCGCTACTGCGCCATCTTTCACTTCGCAACCTGGTCGAGAACGCAGAGGCGGGCCATACATGCACGAGAAGGAAGAGTTGGCAGAAGAGCAAGGGTGGATTGCACGGATGGTGCATCTCTTCCGTGCCGAGTCGTTGGCTGTCCAGTTCGAGGTACGTCGTAATGATCGGCTGTGGACTTTGGCGCTCACTTGCCTCGCAGTTGCTGCAAACTGCGCGCAGACATTTCGAGCTCGGAGGAGAACGGATGCGCTTCACGTATCCTGCTCTTATCACCGCCACCATCAAGCTTTGTCGGAGGTACAAGAACAGAGAGCACCTAGTACGGAATCTTTCTTAGTCTGTGATAAAGTCTAATTAGCATCTCCATTCGTAGGAAGACGACTGGCAGAGCAAAGTGTCGACGATCCTCAAGTTCATTCGTCAACTCATTTCCATTCTTGGGACCACGGTCGAGGCGCCATCAATAGCCCTTCGCCTCTTCTTGCTTGCCGCGCAGATTGCAGATGAGTGCGGCTTCGAGGACCTCACGTACGACCTCTATGTACAAGCCTTTTCGATCTACGAAGAGAGCATATCAGAGAGTCGCGCGCAGCTGCAGGCGATCACGCTGATCATCGGTACGCTGCAGGGCGCTAAAGTGTTCAGCGAGGACAACTACGACACGCTCATCACCAAGGCGGCGCTCCACGGCGCACGGCTGCTGAAGAAGCCGCATCAGGCGACGGCGGTCAGCCTGGCCAGCCATCTCTGGTGGCAGGAACCAATGGAGGGAGAGGATGTACCTGCGTCACCGAAAGAACCAGAGGAACCTGCCGCACCAAAAGAGGACGGTGTGGACAGTCCGAAGGCTGTGAGTGTGGATTAGATCACGCTTTCTCTCTGTGGCTAATGCAGAACATCAGTACCCCCACCAGGATAGCAAGCGGGTCCTCGAGTGCTTGCAAAAGGCCCTGCGTATCGCGAATTCCGTCACAGAGGAGATCGTAACTGTACAGCTTTACTGTGATACCCTCGACAAGTACTTGTATTACCTGGACAGAGGGGCGCCTGCGGTGCGTTTTCTCCTTTGGATCTGGGGGTTTACTGACGGAAGCATAGGTCACGCCGAAGTTCGTGAACAGCCTAGTGGAACTCATCACGTCGAGCATCGACAACATCTCGTCCCCAGACGTTCACCCATCACAACGCGCGCCGCCAGGTCTCCTGGAAAGTGTGCAGACACCCGACATGATCACTCGACACTTCCGCAATACGCTCTACTATATTCAGAGCAAGAAGCTCGCTGCGGCTGGCGCAGAGGGCGGGTCCCGATGGGACGATGTAGACGTTGTCGGCGCGACACTAAAGATGGGGATCACACGCTAGACAGCACGGCTTCACGCTTCAGGTCATGCTGAGGGCTGCTGCTCTAGGGCGTTGACAGCGATGCTTCGAAGCGCAGACCGCTTGTTTCGACGCCCTTGTATATATTATAACATTCCGGATCTCTACTTAGTAACTTAACTCGATGTGCTCGTTATTGCGGCGGTGGGAACGCCTCGGTGAGCGCGTCGACAAGCGAAGCAAGATTTTCGGCGGGAAGGAGCATCATGCGGCAAGCAACGTCGAGTCCGAATGATTCCTTATCGCGTGGTTGTGCTGTGCTGTATGAGAAATCGAGAGCGTGCAGCGCGAACTGTGATGGCGAGATGAGCGACACGATAAGAAATGAGAGAGAGGTCCCAACCTTCTGGATATATTCGTCCTCGGGGTGGACGGAGAAGATGCCGCCTGATGTTGGAACGGTGTCGTTCTTTGGCTTTTTAGAGCGAGGTGAGGTAGACTCAAGCTCGGCGGCCTCCTCGGCGGTGAGATGATATGTTTGTGCGAGGAAAAGAAGGTGCGTAAAGCGGAACGGTTCGTTCTTCGGGTGAGTCAGTATCATTCTCTGATGAGGAGGACAGTCCTTTGCAGGGCCGGTCCTGAGACACCGCAAATAGGAAACATGATAGAATCAACCCCATACCGTGCGTAAGGGGTAACCGCAGACTATGCGGAGGACAGTGAAGGCCCGATGAAGGTTCACGGGAACCTGCACCGTAAAGCTAGCCTTGGCTCTAGACTCTTTCCTCGAGCGGACCGAAACCTTTGACAAGCTGAACACTCACATCATCGACGGCCCATTTGATCTCCTCCGCGAGCATCCGGTACATAGGAGGCATGATTTGAACGGGCATGTTGACAAGCCGCTCCGAGAAAACGAAACCAACGTGGTTTTCCGATTGAAGACCCTCTGGTCCCAGGAGGCCTTGCAGAGTGGCATGAAACTTCTCGTCGGATGCTGATTTGTTCAGGACATATTCAATCAGTGCCTTGGTGAACGGCCGGTTCTTCGTGATAGTGGTCAATCAGTGGCGGCGAGAGAGAGGTCAATGTACGCTCACCTGATGCTTATGAAGGTTTAGGGCAGTGAGGAAGGCGTACGGGTCGCTCTCCTTGCCATCGCATTTCACAGTCGTACCGACTTGTGGCTGACTGAGAACGAGGTCGGCAAGATCCTGGAGCTGCAAACCCTCTGCATCTCCTTGGAACAGCTTTGTCGCCAGCCGCTTCAGCGCGAGATAGTCCACATCTGCGTTTGGGTCGAAGAACTCGAAATCAACGTCGACGATGCTCTACTGGGTTCGCGTTCACATCAACAATGATTTAAGGTTTGGAGAGAAAACGGACACACCACATCGCTGTCCTCGCCATCACCGCCTATATTGCTCTGTTTACGTTTGGACATGCTATCCAAGCCGATCTGAATGGCCGCGATGTTCTACGGCACTGCGGTACGATGGGGGACCTGAAAGTGCTCGGTGAAGTTGCTCAAAAGAGCAGCGGCGCCTGTGGAACGAGATGAGATGCGCCTGATCACCGCCAAACTTTACGTGCATGAGAACCATGGCCTCCAAATTACACGTGTACGTTTATGGCGGCCTCAAGCACGAGTCTAGGTAAATAGTACATAATGCCGACCTTCAATACCGTGGACAAACCCCCTATCTTCTTGCGATCCTCATCCCACAATCTTGCTTCACTCAGCCAAGATGGACTCTTCGACAGTGGATGACATACCCCTCACGTCGAGCTTGGCAAAAAACGCGTCGACAGAGTCATTGCCCTCAACTCAGGTGCGGCATGCGAGGAGTGGTCTCTGAATGCCACTGCTTAGGAGACTAATCGCGAGATATCGATTTCTAGTACTCTGTGGAAGATCTCGACGAGTTATACGCGCAGGTGGACACCAGTGCGTGTGCCTTTAATTTTAGGTGTTTCCTCAGCAATGTTCACCATTCACTACTTACGCAGGTAGCTACTTTGAATCATCGGACGACCTCGTTTTCCCTGCGAAGTCGGCGGCATCAGGAGCGTTCTCTGGGGAATACGTACCTGGAGTCTTCGATGAGGAACCAGAGCTGCCACTGTCCGGTGAAACGCTTGTCGCATCAGCACCAGCACCAGCATCCGCCCCCGACCCTCCGTCAGGCTCCCGTAAGCGACCTCTCGAAGATGATGCGCCAGTTAGAGCTACCAAACGAGCGAGTGTGCATGTCGGCGTTTCCTCTCGCCGACCATCAGGCAATGCCGCGTCTGCACCTACTCCTATTAACGGCGGTGTACCAGTAGTCATTGCACATGTACGCCGCTCACATTAATGGTATCTATCGGGTAAAGGCTCACATCTTTGTATCCACAGACAAGCTCGATTCAGCGATCGGTCTCAAGCGCCATCATATACATCATACGTCGGCTTGCGTGGGGCGTCCGATGGGAACTGGGACGATATTATTCTGTTGGCTTTGACTACGGCACCGTCGATATTGCCACATGGCAAGCTTTAGAGACCTTGGGCGAGGAGAGTTTAAGAGACGCCGCCGCGCAAGTGACACGTATCGTCCAGGATGCAACCAAGAAAGGGGCATCCGAGATGGCCAAACGCTTTGCAGCAGCTTTTGAGAAAGAAACAGCGGTCAAGGTGTGTTGACTAAGTTTGGCTGTCGTTCTTATTGCGATTGGCTGACACGAGTTCTGTCAGTCTCCCTGGGAGGAATTAGAGCGAGAGCGTAAGGCGATCGAAGAGTACAGGGTTCATCTTCGAAATTGTGGAGGATGCAATAACCACACGCTCTACCTCCACCACGCCGCAGACGATCCGAGCTGGTACGGCGGCAAGGTACACTTCACGGCACGGCTCAAATTCAAGCTCGCTGGTGGCGTCGAGACGCCTTTCATCGAGCTTGATCGACCCTATCTCGGCTCATCGTGCCGTTTCACGCGTCGCTTCGGCTCGGACGCGTTCCTGCGTATACGCATCGACAAAAACGCAGTGTTCAATAAGGGTAGCGCGCTCCTGGAGTTCTTTCGCCGACCGGTGATACTCTGGAATCGCGTCTTCCGCACCTTCTACGCGAAAGAGCACAATGCTTTCCTCTTTCGCACCAACGAGGTCGTCATCGCTAAGCCTTCGCCCGATGGAGGTTTCACGTATGAGATCAGTAAGCCCCTAGCTGGTAGCTCTAGGGCGAACGAGTTTTCGTTGCTGGAATTTCTCCAATGGCACAATCCCGTTGAATTCAATAAACATCAGGTAAGCGGAGCACAATGTATTGGTCGCTCTGGCTGACGCCTCGAGCGCAGAGCATGGCAAAATGGGCGGCACGATTTGCACTTGGCCTCTCGAACTCAGTGCCAGGAATCCGAATTGAAAAGAAAAATTACAAGAGGATTCAAGACATCCGTAAGCGTGTCGAAAGCTACTTCTAGTTGCATGACACCAGCTCTGACTTCCGAGTTCGCAGTTTCACCCCTGTACAAGGGAGAATATCGGAATGCCCCGACTGATATGATCATGTCGGATGGATGCGGTCTTGCTAACGCCAATTTCTTCAAGACCCTGCAGGACCAGTTCAAATGGGATACGTATCCAACCGCTGTCCAGATGCGCATCAATGGTGCAAAGGTGAGTCATCAAGCAAACGGTAAATCTAATATACTCATTTAATTATAGGGCCTCCTCGTCTTGCATCCAGACCATGCATCGGTGACGCAGGATCTCACTCCGATGGTGTGGATCCGCGATTCTCAGGCGAAGATCAATTACCCTCCGGACATGCCTTTCGATGCTGCCTTGTTC
>ALYI01003438.1:0-62304 GCA_001969225.1 Ceriporiopsis andreanae CBS 279.92
AAGCCGATACTCTAGTCTTCATGTGCCTCAGTGCCTGTCCTCCACAAAAGTGTCCTCGATGTCCAAGCTCGATGTCCAGCTCCTCCTGCCCAAGCAACTGGCCTGTACCTGCCATATCGCGTTAGCGAGCGGCGCGGTGGGTTGCTGACACCCACGGAAGTCCGAGCACTACGCGTCTTTACCTTACCGTACTAGCCGGGGACGCTCAGCGCTGATGGAAGTCCTGCGAGCGTATATAACCTCGACGCTCGACCCTGCGTCGAGGACGTAGCTGTGGGAAGCCTTCACAAGCACACAATCCACGATGGCCGTCGTCGCGCTGCTTGGTCTTGCACTCGGAGTCGCGGTGCTCGTTGCGTTCGCGCGAAGCGCGCGTGCGAACAAGTTTCCCGTCCCGCCAGGCCCGAAGCCTCTCCTACTCGTGGGCAACATCTTCGATCTCACGACGAAGGAGCTGTGGCTGCGGGCGACGGGCTGGGCGAAGCAGTATGGTGCGTACTTCTGCTTCCGCTCTCGAGTTGCACTTCTGCTCACACGAGAACGAGGGAGCAGGCGACATCATCTACGTGCACGTATTCGGGCAGGGCCTGGTCTTCCTGGCCTCCCCGGAGATGGCTATCGAGCTGCTCGACCGGCGCGGCGCCATCTATTCGGACAAGCCGCCTCTCGTCATGGCCGGCGAACTGTGCGTTCCCTCTCACCCTTCTCGGTCATTCCACTCATTCCTTGCCCTTCTCGCGCTCGGGCAGATGTGGGTGCGAACACATGGTACGTCCTGATTTGTTTACCACTCAGCCTCTGCGCCATCTCATGCTTTCTGTGCCTGTTTCAGGTCGCGTTCGCGCGCTATGGTGACTACTCGCGGCGTCAGCGGCGACTAATGGTGCAGGCCCTCGGGCCCGGCGCCGTCCGCACGTACCACCCGCTCATAGAGGCCGAGACCTACGCCCTCCTCAAACGCATCCTATCGGATCCGCAAGATTACCACAGCTACATTCGGCGGTACGTACCCTCTGTACAGATTACGGAAAGCACGCGTCGTATCATCTTTACCGCTGCTCGCCGGACTATTCATCTCCGAGCCTGAATTCCGAATGGCCTGGTCGCGTATTCCGGATTGTTAATCGCACCGCGTTGGAGCGCGTCGCGACTGGCCGCCGACGCGGACAACATCGTCTCGTATTTCGCATCTCGCATCTCGAATCTTGCATCTCGTTCTTCCGCGGCGCGCGTGCGTTCTGGTCTGTGCTCATGCTGACGCGTTCTGTCCGGCGTGGTTATACAGGTACGCGGGCGGCCTGACGCTGAACGCGGTCTACGGATACCACCCGGACACGAAGCACGACCCGTTCCTGAAACTGGCGAACGAGTCCGTGGACATCCTATCGAACAAGATCGCGTCCGGCGGTGGGATCTGGCTGGTGGACATCTTCCCCTTTTGTACGTGAAGCCCGAATATTGGTTATACGTGGAGCTGCCTCTTGCTCACGTCGCGAATACTATTTTGCGATTCAGTGCAGCGCCTCCCGATATGGTTCCCCGGTGCAGGCTTCAAGCGAAAGGCGATTGCATGGAAAGCAAAGTTCCAGGAATTCGTCGACAAGCCGTATGACTATGTACTGGAGCGCATCGTACGCGACCTACCCTCCTACACTCTCGCGTTTCTGGACTCAATTCTTCATCCAGAAATCCGGGACTTCTGTGCCATGTTTCGTGACGACTGCCTTAGAGGAAATCTCAGAGAAGCAGAAGACCGAGGCCGACGCAGAGCAGACGTTCGACATTCGCTGGACTGCGAATTCTATGTATTCGGGGAGCCTCGACAGCGTACGTTGGCCAGTCTTCTGTTGCTGCAAGCGTCTCACGGATTCATTTATTTACAGACGATCATGTCAGTCGAGTTCTACCTGCTTGCAATAATGCAGCATCCCGAAGTCTTGCGGAAGGCGCAGGCGGAGATGGACAGCGTTGTCGGTTCAGGCCGGCTGCCCATGTTTGCAGACCGCCCTGCGCTGCCGTACCTCGAGTGCGTGATGAGCGAGGTCCTGCGCTGGGGCACGCCCGTCCCGCTCGGCCTCCCGCACCGGCTCACAGAAGACGACGTGTACAACGGGATGCATCTCCCCAAAGGCTCGCTGATATTCGCGAACATCTGGCAGATGCTCCGCAACCCGTCGCTCTACCCCGACCCCGACGCCTTCAACCCGGACCGCTTCCTCGTCGAGGCGGACGACGCGACCGTCCGGCGGCGCGACCCGCGCAACTACGTCTTCGGCTTCGGGCGACGGCGCTGCCCCGGTCTGTATCTCGTGGAGGCGTCGCTGTGGATGGCGATCGCGTCCATGGTCGCGACTACGGACGTCGCGAAGGCGAAGGACGCGCATGGGCGAGACATCGAGCCGAATGTGACCTACAACAACTCGGTATTCCGGTGAGGTCCTACAGCGGTGTCGGTTTGCACGGCTGACTGATGACATGCTTGCAGGACACCGTCGCCGTTCCCATGCGATATTAGGCCACGCTCGGCGCAGGCGTTGAAGCTGGTAATGCAAGCCACTGACGCGTCATAACATTCCCCCTCGCGAGTTGTAGTATTAACAAATTTGTATCTGAATCGTCATTGTACGCGTAACTTGAATTGAAAGAAGAAACAGGAATACAGTGGGAGTCTTGCGCATACTCTATTGCGCGTTCTTCCTGACTAAGAGCCTGATAGTAGTTATTCTACTGTCGGCGGGTCCGTAACTGTCTAGTATGTAAATTGAATCCGAGACGTCTAGTGGTGTTGTACAGTGCTTCCGTGCCTTCCAAATCTACAAAACGAACTTAAAGGATGTAGTATGTGTACTAGAAAGAACTGTGAGGAGCAGAGTCCATCCGAAGAGTTATCGCACGTATTGACAATGTCTTCATCGCGAACGGTGCAGTTAGACTATGAGCTTCAGGTGGTTCTTGTCATCGCGGGACAGGGTTGCCAGATGTCTCAATTGAAAACGCTGTCGGTAGCGGGCATTATCGCAGCACTTGCACGCTCCTGGACAATGATGTAAGAGAAAGCATGTAGCGCAGGTCAAAGATACTCACTGCAATAGTCATCGTCTCTCAGGCAGACCCGGCAGACAGTCATCCGGGCGAGATCCAAGACGTCGTTCTCTTGCACATAGCAGCAGTTCAACACCGCAACCTCTTGCAAGGGCGCAAAATCGCTGCCCTTCGCCCTCGCCAAAAACGAGCTGAACATCCCTGTATTCGCCTTGATGCGACTCTCTACGACACTCACGAGCGCGCGCCCCGTGAGCTGCCCGCACCAGCGCAAGTCGAGGTGCGTGAGCTTGCGGCACATGCCCAGCGGGCCCGCCTCGAGCAGGCGCAGCGTCGCGTCCGAGATCGACGACTCGTGCAGGCGCAGTGTGCGTAGGTGCGGCATCACCATGAAGCATGCGGCGAAGTACTCCGGGGACAGGTCGATGTCGTGCAACTCGAGGAGCTCGAGCGGCGCGGCGGAACGCTCGAGAAAATCGAGCAAGGTCGGTCCGATAGGCTCCTGGCGATATCCCGTGTCCTCGAGGGAGCGCAGATGTAGACGATGCAGCGCGGGAGCGCGCAGGTGCGCCAACAGACCGTTGAGATTCGTCGGCCCGTACATGGTGAGCGAGGAGAGTTCGGGGATTTCGACCACGGAGGTGGCGTTCTCCATCTCTCGAAAAGGGCTTTCGTACACCAACGGCAGTTTAATAGTGATCTCCTTCAAGGAGGGAAGTGTTCTCAAGAGTCTAAGAATCGAAGCCGCTGACAGTGGTCGGGGCGTAGGGCTTTCCGTGAGAGAGAGATTCAGTGTAGTGATGTGCGAAGGAATAGTGAGGTTGTTGGGAAGTACGTTGCAGATGATTCCGATCGCAGAGAGTAAAGGCGCGTGTTGCACGTCAAAGACATCCTTCAGATTTAGTTCTTCTTCGTCGCCGTCGAGTTCTTCGTCGAAATTGATCTGAGAGGACAGTGAGATCTCGCGAAGGGATGGCATGGCCGGTGGGCGACGCATGATGACAAGGCTAGCGTGGCGGAGCATCTCGCTATCGATGTTCAGGCTCTGCCATTGTGCGGCGCGCTTGTTGAGTATCGTGACCGCGTCGGCAAGCTGAGAGTGATTCGTCCGCCAAGTCGCGATGATGGATATATGCAGAGGTGCCTTGCGAGCCATAGCCAACCAGTAGCGGGTCCGGCCCAACACGTCAGTGCTTTCGGTGTTCACGTACAGGTACGACCAGACGCGAGGGGACAACGCGGCCTTCCTCCAAGCGGAACAGACGTGCGAGACCACCACAGGAGCGCGACTCCAGCCCTCGACGACGCAGTGTTCAAAGATCTTGGCGAGCAGCTCCTCGGGGATACGCCGTGCGAGGGTGATGACGCCCTTGGCCCGACAAGCGGCCTGCGCGTGCTCGGCCTGCGCCTTTTGCAGGTCTCGGATGTCGGCGTACAGCTTGTGTATCCGTCGGTCAATCATGGAGATGGCGATCTCTTGTCTATCGACCTCCTTCTGCGCCGCGTCAATCTCGTCCGGCGTCGGGTCGCGTCTGAAGACCGAAGGGTCAAATTGGACCGAAAGCATCGTGAACGCTGGATTAAAGTGTCAGCCATGAGCCAGAGAGTCATGCATAGTTTCTACGGTCATACCTCTGCAGTAGGTATCTGGTTAGGTGAGAAACAAGCGAGTCTTGCGAGACACAGGAACGCTGGTTGTTTATGTGTGTTGATATCCTTAGCTTACATCATCCTCGTTCTGGGCGCTCGGTTGTTCTCCGGCGCCAAAGCACCGACCATTTCTGCGTTCACCATCTCAAAGTCATCTCGAAGTGCTCGAGAGTTGACAAGGGACCTGTGTATCTGCTAGTGTGAGTTTTCAGCATTGCCATCTACTTACTGTGTGATGATTCAGAGTGGAAACTTACGGCGAACCATGGAATTACCGCCCATTGGATCGAGAAGACGACTTTATGTTCTGGATACTGCTGACTGCTATTGCTTCCTACGAAGTGCTGGTGTCAGATGGGATACTGATATATGTCTTCTAACAGTGCTTTTTACGCGTTGCTATCTTAAAAAATGGATCCAAGAAGAGCTCGTGATCCTCGCCTTGCTCGAGTTGATCCCCGCGTGCAACAACGTCCAATGTCTGGTTCGCCTAATGCCCCACCTCCTCAGGCTGCCCCTTCATTCCCACCACAGGGTCCTTCAAACAATGGCTACCCGTATGCCACACAGCCGCCACCATCGTTACCTTACTCTACTACGCCCGCCTCGAATGAACAGCTGAAAGAAGAAGCCCAGGATGCAGCTGCCCTGTCTCAGCATCCCCCGCCGCCACCTCCGAAACCGTCAATATACAGGCCTCGACCGCTCTTCTGTGTCGTGTGCGCAAGTAACCAGGTGTGTCTGCTGCACCGTGTCGGGTACCACAACTCATTATGCCTAGAACCGGTCAATGGAAGGTCACTACGTACTAGCGTAAGTCCCACACTCGCCTACCAATGCCCCCTCAAACTGAAAGTCTTCGTGTTTAGAAAAGCTGGCTACCGTGTCATCTCGTCCGGGACGGGGTCAGCGGTACGGCTCCCCGGTCCCGCGATCGACAAGCCGAATATATATCCATTTGGGACCCCCTACAACGACATCTACGAACAGCTCGAGCAACAAGACCCTCGCTTGTAAGTCGGTCTGGCCTCCGAGGCTTTTCTCTCCGAGCCTAATGATTTAACAGGTACACTGCCAACGGCCTCTTGCAAATGCTAGACCGTAACAGGCGCATCAAAACCGCACCTGAACGGTGGCAGGACAGTAAGACGGTGGCCGACGTAGTCATCACTTGTGAAGAGCGTTGTTTCGACGCCGTTTGTGACGGTACGTATCTCCGATCGTGCCGATCCGAACTTGTCTCACTTCCGAATTAGACCTCCTTACGCGCGGGGGAGAATTCAACAAACCAGTCCACATCATAAACATCGAAATCAAGGACAATCATGAGGAAGCGCACATCGCGGGTAAAGCAATAATTGACTTGGCTTCAGCTGTAAGTTTCGTCTCTGCGCTCGCCATGACGCATTACTGATGTGCTATCTCTTCAGATTGAGTCTTCCAACGATATTGACGAGGATATCGATAAGATCATTCAAGTGCACGGAGAGAAGCACCCTCACAGTCTACTGCACGCGGTCGCGTACTACTGATCTACATCCTTGTTCCGCCGCCGCCCGCTACGGACATGCAAACGTTACCCACGGATATCATGTTCTATCGCTGAGGTATCATGTGGGTGTACCTTGATCTATTGCGTGCTTCTTCGACTTTCTTGAGCATTTCTTGTACCACCGTGGGATGTGCCCTGGACTAGTGCATGCGTTAGTGGGATGAAATGAAGGTAACAAGCCTCGTAAGAGGCTTGGTAGACCCCTTTGCGGAGCTTCTGTGATGGATTGTGCGCGAAACGTGGGAAAGTAAAACGCCATGATCGCGCTCAGCGGTACCTTCCAGCAATTATGATAATCTAATCTCCTGAGCTCGCACATCGACATGTCCCCTCGCCGCCGGACGGGCATATAAGGAGAGCGGAATTCACACCCGGTCATTCAGTGAGTCTACCCACCCTTTCGTCCTTACCACCACACAGCCAGCATGCCCTCTCTTCGCCTCGGCAACACCGCCCCAGACTTTGAGGCCCAAACCACACAGGGTCCCATCAAGTTCCACGAATGGATCGGCGACTCATGGGTACGCACTTCTGCTACTACCTATCTGATATCGCTGCAGCGTTAACACCCATATCATCGTCCATATAGGCTGTCCTATTCTCCCACCCGGGCGATTTCACTCCGGTCTGCACGACCGAGCTTGCTGAGGTAGCCCGCCGGTATGTAGATCTTCACGTCCCCGGAGACCGAGCCTCATTTCAGATCTCAGCGCGCCCGACTTTGCGAAGCGCGGCGTGAAAGTCATCGGTATCTCGGCCAATGGTCTCGAGGACCACCACAAGTGGGCCAAGGATATCGAGGAGTGGGGCGCCCAGTTCGCGCCCACCGCCGTCTCCTTCCCCATCGTACGTGGCGGATCATTTACTGTGTCCGCACAACACTCACTGGGTCTCTAGATCGCGGATCAAGACCGTAAAATCTCCACGCTGTACGACATGCTGGACGAGCAGGACGCGACTAACCGCGACGCGAAGGGACTCCCCTTCACTGTAGGCTCTTCTCGCCATCTATGCGAGATGTTCTGTTAACGACGCGTCCAGATCCGCACGGTCTTCATCATCGACCCGAAGAAGGTCATTCGTCTCATGATCGCTTACCCTGCGTCTACCGGTCGCAACTTTGACGAAATCATCCGGTGAGTGTGTGTAGGGCCGCGTGAAATTGTCTTCACAAGCTCACGGCGATTCATTCCCAGTACCATTGATTGTGAGTGTATACATAACAGATGAGAAACCGCTTTTTGGTGACCATACGAGTCTAGCGCTCCAGATTGGTGACAAGTACCGCGTCACTACTCCCGTCAACTGGAGGAAGGGCGACGACGTGATTGTTCACCCATCGGTATCCAACGAGGAAGCGAAGACCCTGTTCCCCGAGCACACGGTGCACAAGGTACGAGCTCCTCCCAGTGTTACGAGAATCTCAATAACACACTTTTCCGCATAGCCCTACTTGAGGACCACGCCTCTCAAGGTCGATTAAGCAATGTACAAGACAGGAAGCGAGAAGAAGCCTGCAATGTATCCACATCACACCCTTGTACTATAGCGGACGCCTCATAGCACACAGTTGCCACACCTTCCATCTGTCTGATGTCATTCTCGAAGTCGTCTGGTCAAAGACAAAGTCACCAACCACTTTTAAGGTAAGAACTTGCACATCATGACGGGTCGCATGAGAAATCTGGATGGCGCAGTCACAAACCCTGAGATGAAAGATTGCAGGGACTGTGATCGCACTTGCTGTGTGTACCTTCCACTATGCCACTTGACTGTATCATAGATGGCAATGTGCTGCTATAGCACTTTGAAGTACTGAACGAGAGCAGCGGAGCGCACGCAGGTCGTCCGAGCTGGCCTGCTTCAGAACAATCAAGTACTGGTGATAATTCCCGACAGTTCGGAAGCGTACAGACCGTCCAACGCCTTGTTGAGCGCGTGTGCTGTCAATTGGCTCAGATAGGTTGTCGTCTGGAATCCTCGGAACTGTGTGTGGCGAGACCGAGTTTGAGTTCGTAACTGCAGCCCTCAGATGGATCTGAGCTGATCTCGGTGGGCAACCACGTGCGCTTCACGTGGAAACAGGCACGTGGCATCTCAGTCGAGTGAACGCGCGTTGCCACCGTGGTACGCGTATACCACTCCCCGGAACCTCCGTTCACTCTCTTACCTATCCGCTTTTATTTCACGCACCAGGATATACTATGGCTACAGCAGGAGGAGGAGCATACAGGTGAGCCGCGCTTGCTTGGCATCTGATACTCGTCTCATCCGAGGGCAGTTACTCTTTGACTGTCTTCTCCCCGAGCGGGAAGCTGGTCCAGATTGAGCACGCTCTCGCGGCCGTGTCCCAGGGCACAACGAGTCTCGGGATCAAAGGTGTGTCGTGTAACCCCCTAGACACGACGTATACTGACGATTCCCAGCGTCCAATGGCATCGTAATCGCGACCGAGAAGAAATCATCATCTATCCTCATAGACGATACCGTCATTGAGAAAGTGGCAGTGATTTGCCCAAACATTGGAATCGTATACTCTGGCATGGGACCAGATTTCCGCGTACTCGTGACCAGGGCACGCAAGAGCGCGCAAGCGTACTGGAAGATCCACGGAGAGTACCCTCCAACCAAGATCCTCACCCAGGAGATCGCCAACATTATGCAACAAGCAACGCACTCGGGGTGAGTGCCTGTCCTTCCTCCGCCCTCCACGGAGCCCGGTTGCTAAGTCTGTGGTTTGTCAGAGGTGTCCGTCCCTATGGTGTCTCATTACTCGTCGCTGGCTGGGACGTCAATCGGGGACCAATGCTATACCAGGTCGACCCCTCAGGCTCCTTCTGGGCATGGAAGGCAAGCGCTATTGGGAAGAACATGGTCAATGCGAAGACGTTCCTGGAGAAGCGGTATGTACATCCGCCCGATCCTTGACGCCACTAGCCTGCTGATCCTGTTCGTACGGCGTCGTAGGTATAACGACGAGATCAGCCTTGAAGACGCCATCCATACGGCTCTTCTCACACTAAAGGAGGGCTTCGAGGGCCAGATGACGGAGAAGACCATCGAAATTGGGGTCGTCACTGTCCCGAGTCCGGCGGAACTGGAAGCAGGAAAGGTGGAAGGCACCGGACGGTACAAGCCAACATTCAGAAAGCTGACAGAGGAAGAGGTACGAGATTATCTGGCTCTTTAGGATCGGACTCTCCCAGGCATTGCTGTACCTATAGTGAACATGTGTTATGTTTGTAAATGGAGCTCCTAGACTGTGCCCACAAGGTCGTTTGCGTTCTGAAACCTCTCGGTCACCTTGTCGCATGCAGTGTACCCCGTAGCCTCCACAGCCGCATCAAATGCTCGCAAAGCCGCAGTAATGAGCATGGTTGTTTCAACGATTTTCGGCACGTGAGCCCGACGCTTGTCCGCGGGGGTGCGCACTAGAGGGCTTCTGGAAGTGGTCCAAGTTTCCGATGCGCGCCATCTTCCTCATTGTCTCGAGGTCTCATCGCAATCGTCGGCTGGTGGTACGGTGTACAGCACGCTCGGCATCCGCCCTGGCTAAAAGCGGTAGCGGCAGCACGAATTTTCCACGGGCGTCTCACAGGTTGTCGAATAACCGACTCAAACATTGTTCTCACCACCCTACAACCACTGCCTGGAATTGTGAAATTGCGAGAGGCTGCACCGCTCAGGGTGATGCGGCACTTTCGCAATTGACATCGCACGCCCATCGATGAATTCTAATGCCGACAAAGCTGGCCCACCGGAGCTTGTCCGCCCCTCAAAACAAAGCACATTGGCTGGATCCTGACGTATCTGTTTAGTCATTTGTCGTGCGATGATCTGTACTGACTGCGGAAGGGCTTTAGCGAAGGCAGGATATGCATCACATCAGGAGAGCAGGAGTTCAGCGCTGGACGTGCTTGAGACCGCGAGACGCGCTGTTGACGCTAGCGTACTTGCGCTGTACCTTCTCGTCGATTGCGGCTGATCTTGCCTTTCGGGATGACCCATTGGCCGTTTTTCAGGCTGAATCTCTGGTGAGGATCCATCGCGTTTGGGCCAGGAGAGCGACAGTCAATAACCCTTGATGATGATCAGTGTGCGAGTGTTTCATTGACACTGATCCAGACGTATCGAGCACCGTGTCACGCATTACGCTTACGATCTTTGTGTTTGTTTACGCTGAGATCACGCATCGCTTTTGTTTCTCAGGAACGATCCCCTCTTAGTTTCCCTCTCAGTATCCCAAGCCAAGTCCGCGCCGAGCGCTCCAGACATCGAGTCACCGCCACCCTGCCTTTTGGTCCAGCGACCTAATCAGCGACCCACAGAGTTTTGATCCCTTCAAAAAGGCCTCCGCTTCCCAATCACGCGGAAATACTAATAAAGGGACGCATGGCCTCCCCGATCGTACTAAGCGCCCTCAGAGCGTCGGTATTCAAAGTAGGTTCGAGCGTACTATAAATCTCCCTACACCCTTCCCTCCCTCCCCACTATCCCGCTATTCCTCCCTCCCAACCTTCCATCCCGCACAATGCCATCAACACACACCGACAGCGCGTCCCCCGGCGCGTCTCCTAGCGCC
Organism: Ceriporiopsis andreanae CBS 279.92; assembly: GCA_001969225.1. Classification (NCBI taxonomy): domain Eukaryota; kingdom Fungi; phylum Basidiomycota; class Agaricomycetes; order Polyporales; family Meruliaceae; genus Ceriporiopsis; species Ceriporiopsis andreanae. The sequence continues at coordinate 10,827 of ALYI01003438.1, forward strand.
AATAGCCCCGATTCCAGCGCCCGTACGACGTTTACCCTTCTTCGCTACATTCACGCGCGCTGACATCGCCTAATAGCGGCCGGTTCTGGCAACGCTGAACAAAAGACTTTGCTCACCCCCGTTGTCCGAAGCAAGAGGACACCTATCGCCTGCACTGAATGTCGACGGCGCCAGGTGAAGGTAGGCTCGGTCCATCATCCTCATCGCCACAAACACTAATAACACTCGACTAGTGCACCGGTGCAACCCCACAGTGCGAGCGCTGCAGCAAACGCGGCATCAAGTGCGAGTATATACCATGCTCACAACAAAAGGCCGCATCCAGTAGTCCCCCTCTCCGCCCGACGTATCCCGGCGACATTCCCGTCCGTCCAGCACCGTTTTCGTACTCGTCGAGCCCGTCATTACACCGTGCCTCGGCATCGTGGCAGCAAGCTAGTGGCGCGATTTACACCGACGGGTACAATGCGTATAACCAACCAGACAACTGGTCAAATCCTGCCTTTGGTTCTTCGATCTCCGAGTCACAGGTGCAGGCCCAGTACTACAGCGGAGTACCGGCTCAACCGCGAGCGCGGACGCATTACAGCGGGGAGAGCGACGGTCAGGCGGTCTATGAGTACCAAACCTTTGGCGAGCCTTCTACCGCGCAACCGGGCTTCCCTTCTCACAACGGCTACACCGCCGGACCCATTCCCAATGGCTATCCTACTCCGGACCTGCGCATGGGATCCGGTGACCTCCCATTGTCATACACGTTCAGCGCAGATCCAGGAAGAGCGTCGAGCCAGGCGCGAGTGCCCTCCCAGCAGTCGTGAGTCATCAGATCTGGATGTGTGACGCCTCGGCTCATATTCTTCCCTCCAGTGCGTATCCTGGACAGTACTCGCAGGGTGGGAACAGCATCTATAGCGCCGCAGTACACGGCGTGCTTCCTGACCCATCGAGTCAAGGGTGGTCGCCCGTGAGTCTTGGCATGAGGTCCTCGCACATGCCCCTCACGCCGGTGTCTCAGGACGTTCCCTTCACAGCTTTCCATGGTCATCCATCCTACTGCTAGAGACCGCGAGGACATGCACACAACTTTGTATCATCTATGTCACACTGTATCTGTATAAATAGCCTGCTTATCTATGTATTCCCCAAGTCAGGGACTGGCTACATCGGGAGTTTGTGCATGCTTCGCTCTCTATACCACCCCCGCACTCTCGGTCAAGTTAAAGTGGGTTCACACCATTCTCATAGCCAGCGTTCACACACGCCACAGCGGCTGCGACTTTTCCCTACAGACAAATCAACTGCGCGATCAGGCCAACGCATGACTAAGGCTTTCAAAGACTTTGGCACCCTTCTCCATTTCGCACATTGGGCAATTCTGCTAGCACTCGGAATTATCAATAAGCGATCCAAAATCGACTTCATTGGCCCCGTACTACAAAGCGGCGTTAGAACACCTTATCATGCGTAAAGAGCACAATGGCCTCGAGCGTAAGGGGAAACGAGAGGACATAGTAAGGTTGCAACACACGCCCACAAAACGTTCAGATGAAATACGGCTTCGCGTCGAACATGGGGCCTTCAGAGGTTGTGCTGGCGTGTTAGTAGATTGATGGGATCGGGAGCTGTTATGGGCTCCAGGCTTGTCATATGCCACGACCGAAAACTTTTACGGCAGTTTTTTCCCTTACACCTTGATTTTGGTGGCGCTGAGCTATAGAGATGAGAACGTCCTGCTATGCTCGCCAAGCGTGAGGTCGGTTGACCTTTGGATATGAAGTTCTCAAGCGAAGAAGGCGAAAGACGCAAGAATGACGAACACCATGATTAATGGAGTATCTCAGGACCGGGAACATTTCTGAATATATGGTTTCATGCAAGTAGGCGCGACTGCCAGCGATGAGGAGGACGAGAGCCTGGTCTCAACAATGGTTGCCTAATCGGGTTGAGGGTGCCGGTCAATCATCGCGTGCCGAGAAGTTCCAATTTTGACTCGCGATGTTTACAATGGCGGACATCGTCCAGAACCCACAACTTCAAGAACTCATCCACGTTTATTAGACAAAAAGCTTGCCTTACGGCATTCAAAGAAGTCGATTATTGTTGGTACGCCGTCACCCTCATCGGAGCCACGTGTGTTGTAAACGGAAGTAAAACTTGGGTTTTTGTAGCCTTTTGTCGCGGGTCGATCTCGTCGTAATACAGCACCAACCGGCGTAAGGTCGCAGCAAGCGCGGCGCTAGGACGGAGCGACTTCTGTGCCTTTGAAGAAGTGAAGGTACATGCGCAACTCAACTGCTCTCTTAGACCAAGCACCAGGTTTCCACAAAACAGTATTTGCATAACCTCCTATCACTGAGGTCAATGCTTCTTCGCAGACAGTCCATGCATGGTCACCAGGGTCACCAAATTATATTTGGCGTCATTCAGACTCTTCGACTTGTTTTTTGGGCGGGAAGATTCTCACGTCTGGCGACTCTTCCGTCAGTCCCCACCGACGCTAGCGACTGCGAGATGCGATCAAATTTCCTGGTTCTGTGACAATGTCGCTGGCTCTCGGGGCCTCGACCCAAAATGGTGGCGCCTGATTGGCCCCTTGTATCAGGTCAGAGAGATCTCCTCCGCCTTGAGCACCCCGCCTCTGACGGACATCTTACGACAGCAAGCCGAGTGCCTCCCTGACCTCGCCACGTCAGGATAGTCTGGTATTCAGCATAGGTCTGTTGTACACCCGCAGAAGATCTTTGGCTGTGAAGCCACTAGCCGGTCCCATGCCGATTGTTCTCCCACTCAGACGCTGCATGACAAGGGACAGGCCGTGGAAAATAGCTGTCAGGGCCAGTTACATCTGATGCGAGACGTTGGCACCCTCTTCGGCCTTCAGACTTCTGGCTCAGCATAACGGCTCTAGAGAGCAAGTTCTTCGCTCCGCAGAATATATTTTGCTCTATTTGCCGCGATCGAACGGAACCAGATGGCAGTACAAAGTCAGGACTCGCCTTCTCTGCTCAGACACGGGGCGCGCGCAACCCTGTTGTCGTTACGGTTCATGGAATCGTATGTCAACTGTGATCCGTGCTCAACCTCTGCCTGTTCACATACTGACCCAGATCCTTTGCCGGCAGGTCGGATATTCGGAGAATTCAGCTGCCCTCATGCGCAGGTAACCGGTCTTGTGTCATGATGAGACATATCCTCGCGTGAGGGAGCCCGCTCTGGCCCAAATTCTACGATACACCATTGGTTCTACAGCGAGCTAACGACGCGGCTTGGCTCCGAATAAAGCACTGCGCCCATGCTGTCCGGCGGCTCCTGTATTCGTCGCAGCCGTTTCGCCGGCCGCGTGAGCTACGCCGAGAATTCGGAAGTGCTGGGATCCGAACGCCACACGACGGAGGTGCTTACAACGCGTCCAAGAGCGTTGTCATAAGCTCGTGTAAAATGGCCGCAGAGGCATGGCAGTGCTAGTGGCAGAGAAAACGCCCTGCCAGCATGTGTTCCGGCTCGCAAGAATTCAGGTTCGCACGAGTTCGCATCGGGGAGCCTCTGCGCTTCTCAAGTCAGATCACTGCGCACATAGAATCACAAATATGCTTCCTTTGATATTGCATAGAAATACAAGCTCGGACGAGCGTTCACAACGATGATACAAAAGTACAGGGTTCCTCTTACACCGGGGTTCGGCGACGTCGGCGCAGCTTCGAGACGCTGCGAAGAGTGCCCCATCTGCATCAGTGATCACAGAGGCCAGTCAAGCTTTTCTCCAAAGTTCCACTGGATAGCCTTGACCGACGTGTACTCTTCCAGAGCATAGCTGCCTAGTTCGCGACCTGCAGATCCGCAGTCAGCGTTTGCGTAAGTCTCCGTCACAACCCAAAGATGGCTTGGCCATCTCCCGCGCCGACGGAGGTAGCGCGAATGAAGCCATCAGCTAGGATGAGCGCTGAGCGCTAAAGTCGGTCAACAAACTACTTACCGATGCCGCTTTGCTTCTTGCCGCCGAAAGGAACGTTATTGTAGAGCAAGTTGTACTGGTTGACCCAGACCTATGTGTCAATGTCAAGGGTAAGCGAGCGGCTCATAGTAATGGGGGCGAATCAAAGGCTCCGAATGGCACAGATCCTGCATCTCGACGTGCGAGCGCACATGACAGTGCCTCCGGTCAGATCGCATATCCTCAACTTGTAGGCGAGCGACGCACGCGCGGGGGAGCGATGATCAGACGCAATTACTCACAGTTCCTGCCTCCAAGGCCGACGAAACGCGCATGCATTGGTTGGCATCATCTGCGATAGTGCAAACCGGCGTGAGTATCATACAGCGCGAAACGGTTGGCAATGAGACAAGATGGGGCTGAACCACGCGCCACAATCACGGCGGGGCGCAGAGAAAAGTTTAGTCGATAACGTCGCGACGTACTGGAGTGCAAACCAGCTCCAAGACCATACGTCGTGTCATTCGCCAACTTGATGCCTTCCTCCTCGGTAGTGAATTTGCCCACGGAGAGCACGGGCCCGAAGATTTCATCTCTGACCTACGATGCAGATCAGTTATCTGACTCGAGATGCTGCCTGCACGGACTCACTATCTTCATATCCGGAGTAATATCCGTAAAGACTACGAGCAGCGTCAGAACGAGGGTGCTTGCGGAGTAATTGCGCACGTTGACTCACTCGTAGGGTCGACATAGTATCCTTTTCCGGACCTCTTGACACCTCCCAGAGCCAATTTGGCGCCTTCCGCCTTGCCCGCCTCAATGTACGACCAAATCTTGTCGTATTGCACCTTCGAGACCTGTCAATGGGGCAACTGTTAGCGACCTCATGTCTGACGCGTGTATCGAACTCAATAGCAATCAAGGCGCACTAATCGCCCAGACAAGCTTCGCAAGCAGCTAACCATGCCATCGATGCGATGGCAGAGGACAGCAGCGCTTGCAAAGCCTTGAAGCCCGTAGAGGTTAAGGCAGTAGCTGTCAATCATTGTTCTATGAATGGCCCATCGTCCATTGTCTCCCACGTCGTTAGCGCTGAATAACCGCGCCTCTCGTTCTTCCGACCAGAAAGATCACCTTCTGCGACCCACGTCACTGAGATGCATCAAATTTAGGGACGTAAACCTAGCCTTCGTATATGGTCACGTTGCTTCCCATTTGTTCCCCTTAGGGCGATCTGAGGGTTGCGTCTGCGGTGCTGTACCGGAACGAGGCGGCCTACCGACGGCTAGAAAGACCAAGGACGTGGAAGCTTCCGTAGCCACCAGCTATGGCATGCTATTGCCCACAGCCCCTAGATCAAACGTGTACACCCCCTTGCTCGAGCGCCAGCCGAGGCTGATATTGTGAGATACCAAGCACCCCGATTCATGCCCGAGCAAGGCTAGTGTACCACCCGTGCCTCCATCATGGATACACATGAAAAGCGTCCGTTCCCACATATCCCGATTTGTCGGCGTGTGTGCAAGATAGAGAAGAACGGAGATGCGAACTCACCACAGGGCCACCGCCGGACTTCTCGTCGAAGCCGTCGGCGATGACAAGCTCCTTCGCTTTGCGGACAAGGATCTCAAGGAACTTGTCGTAAACAGTGTCCTGTACGTACACACGCGAACCCGCGGTGCAGTCCTGGCCGGTGTTGTAAAGGATTCCGAGGGCCGCCCAGTTCGCCGCTGTGTCCAAGGAACCGCGCGTTAGTACTGTCAAGAACTCGAGAAGCATGGAAACAACGCGCCTTGCTCGAGGTCTGCACTTTCGAAGATGAGCTGAGGTGACTTGCCACCGAGCTCGAGGGAGACCTTCTTGAGATTGCTCGCAGCTGCGGCACCCATGATTTTGCGGCCAGTTACGGTGCTACCCGTGAAGGCAACCTTGTCGACGTCAGGGTGCGCCGCCAATGCCGCACCCCCCACGGAACCGAGCGACGGCACCGTGTTCACGACGCCAGGCGGGAACCTACATGGGCCCACTCAGCACTCCAACTCATGGTACCCTAGCACTCCAACTCACCCTGCCTCAGCGACAAGTTCCGAAAGTTTCTAAGGGACAATATTGTCAGCCCTGAGCGCATCGGGACTACTGCCAGAAAAGCTCCCGCCAGAGGGCGGGCTGAGTATCGCGGAACGCGACGTCATCTTCAACGACACATGCGTCGTGTGCAATAGACCACTCCCCGGGTACATGGTCCTGCAGATCGTCGAATGGCCATCACGACACTGCGGGAGGGCCTTGATCTCCTTCCCGCAGTGAGTTACAGCTAGCCGCCCACGCCAGGGGCCCCGACGGCACGCGAAAGAGCGGGAATGCGAAGGGAGGGACGCGTTCTCGAGTGCGCGCGACGAGCGTGCTCGCGCTGCTGCTCGCCAGCGCGTACACCGCTCCTCACCGCCGGCGCCAGATGCACAACGAGTTCCCAACACGCGTCTCATCCTGCTCGCTGATCCGCAGTAGCCGCCGATCCAACAGCGCGTCTCTGCACTTCGCTTGTGTCCGCCATCGCGCAGCAATGAGGCCCTCGGGGAAGCGCGGCCAGGCCTCTAAAGCGCCATTGCACAGCCCCGATTGCGCACTGTGATGGCGATATATACAGAACTCTGATCGCCCTTGATACGGATGCGCACCTGAGCGCGCAAGGACGCCACAGCTGCTGAATCTTCAGCCGCCGAGTACGCACCACGACCAGATGGTGCTGAGCGTGGTGTGCCTGGCAGCTATCGCATGTCTGGTCACCATCGTAGGTTTTCAGATCCCTCCGAACTCTGCGGAGGTCTGACTGAACAGAGAACGCATGCAAGATGGGGTATCATCGCACTTCCAAGGAAAGACCCTAGCGAAGGCTCAGTTCCCCATGGGCATGATGCACGGACACATCACGACTAGACAGAACTAGTCGTGGTGTGCCCCGGATATCCGCATCGGCAGCATGCATCGCAATAACGCGGGAGGGGGAACAAAACAGGGATATCGATGGGGGCACAGTCGGTGATGAGACAAGATGGGACGAGATACGCACCAAGGCGGTGAGTGGCGTAAACTCGCTCGGCTTCATCACGATGGTGCACCCACAAGCGAGGGCGGGCGCCACCTTCCACGCCCTGGTAGGCGTCGTCAGTACATCCTGTCGTAAGCTCGGGTAAAAAGATGAATATAGCGCACCACATCATGATAGGGTAGTTCCACGGGATGCTGCAAAGCCAAGAAAAGTCAGTAACTTGCTTGACAGCGTGCATAGGAATAATGAAAGGGTAATCAAGAAGACGATGGAAGGATAATCAGGACGAACGATGGTGGGAGGATAATCAAGAGGAACCCGCCGCAAACGCAGGTACAACGGCGGCAGCGACAGAGCGGCCTTTCCGGAATTAAAGCTACCAGCGGCGCCGCCATCGATAGCAACAGCGACCCATACGACTCCCAACATCGAAGTGCAGGGACGTCGCAGGCGCTGCATACTAGGGTGCAAAAGCGAATGGTGGAATGTTCAACAGCCTGTGCAGCGAAGCGAGAACGATCTGGGAAGGATGCGAAAGATGGAGGCGGTCGAGAGAGGCGGTCGATGGGGTCTATGACGATACGTGTGCGTACGAAGCCAAAGAACTCAAGGTTTAGGCGTTCAACCTCGAGGACAGGTGGCGGGCACACATTCCGTTGCTTTCCCGAATTTGTGGTGGCACGCAGGGCCGCCCAGGCGGGGCAGGCGTGAGCATGGCTTTGTGTCTCGCCCGGAAAATGGACTGCTGAGGGGCGTCGGTGCGCTCGACGAGGATGGTCGCTGTTGCGTGTAGCCTCGACCGGGGTGAGACAATGTGTCGCCGCCGTTTGGGGGGCTCCACGTGGAGGTCCAGAAAATTAGCGACCGTTCGCTCAACCCCCAGGGGCAGAGGGTAACCGCCCACTGCGCCGCCTTCCCGCCATCATACGTCGCCATCCACCCTCACCGCTATTGTTGGCAAGCGCAGTGCCGCACAACCTTGCGAGATAACGGACGAGGTAAGCAGGCCAGTGCGCAGTCCCGGGGAGATCGCTAAGGGTATCATTCACGATCAACAGAGAAGGGCTTGGACGTCCTGCTGGGAACCCCTGCACTGGGTATCCGAGGTTTTGGGATGCGCGTGCGGCCTAGGAAGCTAGCGGCTACCCACCCGGCATGGTCCTTGAACCAAGTGATGACCACCGGCTCTGTCACGCAGAGGATCGCCCCCCGTGTCAACAAGCCCTGTGTCGACGCCCGGCGGCGAGTAGCCCCACGTGGCCGCGACGCCTACACAGACGACTGTCCAGCGACAACGGCCCTGTCGAAAATCCATCGCACAAGGCAGGCTGGCGTGCAGTGTTGACCCCTGTATGTCGCAGAGGCGTAACAGGAAATCTTCTATCCTCGGAAAGTTGGAACTTCGTCCTTGCCAACGCCAACGACGATCCCTCCCTCGTCGACGACGACAACGACAGGCGTAAGCATGTCAACCTTCGTCCAGTGGACCCGCCGCTGATTTACGCTGCAACGACACCCCCGACAGGTATGAGGCTGATGCATCGGCGTGATCGTCGACGTCCGGCTCCAACGCACACGAATTGATGATGGGCCTTGAACCAAGGGTTGACCACCGGCTCTGCCATGCAAAGGATCGCCCCCCATGTCAACAAGCCCTGTGTCGACGCCCGGCACCGGGTATCCCCACGTGGACACGAAGCTTACGCGGTCGACTGCCAGGCGAGTAGATCCCTGAGGACCCTCCGTCGATGGCGACAGCGACAGGCATGTATACCAGATGATCGACAGGTGAGCATGTCGACCCTTCGTCCGGTAGTCCCGCCGCTCATTTACGATGCATGGTGTGGATCAGGCTTGATATGTATGCCGTCCTAATCGTCGACACAGACGTCCCCGACCCGACCCTGCGACTGCATGCCGCAATCCCTGGTGACGGTAGCGATCATGCGCATTTGACAGGAAATCTTCCATCCCCGCAGGGTTGGGACTTCGTCACAACAACTCTTCCCCCCCGTCGACGGCCACAGCGGTAGGCATGCGTGCAGGTGAGCACGCCGACCTTTCATGCGGTAGACCCGCCGCTGATTTACGATGCACGATGTGCACCGACACCCAACAGGCATGATGTACACGGCCTGCTCGCTGACGTCCGCCCCCGACGCTCCTCTGCGACTTCGCGACTCTGTGCGCACAACAGTCCGCAGCCGCAGTCAAGGAACGTGGCGGTGGCGCAGGAACAGAAAGGGGGCGGCGCAGACGAATTTGAAGGTGGAACAGGCCGTGAGGGTGAGACGATGTGTCGCCGTCGACAATGATGCATCGATGGTGCTGTTGTGGAGAGCAGTGATCGCCGATGGTAAATCCTAGGGGAGCCGGCCATCGTCCGAGCGACGTCCCAATGATTATTGTCCCAAGAATGTTCTGAGGTGACCGCGCGCGATGCCGCCCCGGCGCTCGGTGCCGGCCAGGAAGTCGCTGTCGGGGCGGCCGCCCCGACTTTGACAGGTACGCTGAGTGGTTTGATGCGCCGCCGATCACTATAAGGTTCAAGGTCTGCGCCGCTTGGTCCAGGCCTGCGCCACAGCTCGGGGCGGCGCGATGGCCAACAATAGCGAGGCCAGAATGAGGGTGGGGGCAGTGTTATGGCAAGAAAGGCGGGAAACAACAGGAAAACAAAGCCAAGGAAAGCCCAAAAAAAGGTAGAATGAGGGACAAAAAAAGAAAATACGCACATCTGTCCGCAGACGCCGATGGGCTCATGCTTCGTGAACGCGAACTTGGTCTTGGGGTCGATTTCGATGCTCTGCACAGAGGCGGGCGGTAAGCGGTGTGTTCGGCGGCCAGGCACGATGACAAAGAGGAGGGGAGAGAAGGAGACGCGAGCAGCGGCCAAGACGGAGATTTACGCAAGCGCGTCGTATGTGGTAAAAAGCATGACATTTGGTGTGACAGGGAATGATGAGCAAAAATAAGCACACCGGCGCGAAGGGGAAGTACTGTCGGCGGGGAACTGAACAGAGACAGAAGTCTGAGACGGCAATTGCAAGCGCGACGCACGAGAAACAATGAGGAGGCCGAGCCACGGTTCGCGGCGCGGATCAATCAATTGTCTCGGAACAGTCCCAGCCCCGTCGCGCGCGGCCGCCGACATTCCGACGACATAGCACATAACATAAGTAAAGAACCCCACGATGCGCGTGGCGCGACGCGTCAAAGAGGCGAGAATAAACGCAGAGGCGAGAATAGACGCAGACGCGGCAGTGATGGAGACGCGGCGATGATGGAGACGCGGCGATGATGGAGATTCGCGAGCTGCGACAGCGTCGACTCGACTGCGCGATATCGATGTGCAGACGACGCATTTATTTCGGAGCGCGCGGCAGGGGGATCAGAGCCCCCGCGGACATTGCTCACACATCGCCCGTGTGCGCGCGCGTGATGGACGAGATCCAAGCGTGCGGCGTGATGCAGGATCTACGGCGACGCGCCGCGCAGTCGTGGGCGCACGCGTCATATGCAGCGACGCGTCATGCCGTATCCAGAGACGAAAGGGGGAGACGAGGACGCGGAAGAACGCTCACCTGGCCCACGATCTTGTCCGCCCAGCCCGCGTAGTATCGCAGGCATCCGACGCTGTCGCCGACATCGAAGTCCCTGCGAGTTGCACGCAAGTCAGGCGCGGACGAACGTGTTTCGGACGTGCGGAGAGACGTACCGGGCGACCCTCACGGGCTTGCCGTTGTTCAGCGACTCGAGCTCGCCGAGCACCTGCGCGTCGCGCTCCATGAGGTCCGCGAGCTTGTTGATGAGGCGCCCGCGCTCGACGCCGGTGACGTTCGTGCCCCAGGTCGTCTTGAGCGCGGTGCGCGCGGCGGCGACGGCAGCGTCGATGTCCTTCGCGGAGGCTGGCAGAGTTCAAATTGGGATGTCAGTACAAACACTGGCAAACAGGGCGCGATGCAGGAAAGGGAATGGAAGGCAGTTGCCGGCACGGCTGCGCGGGGCGGGGTATCGAGAGAAGCGCGGGTCATGGGTCGTTTATAGGCTGCGAACTTGGGAGGGTGGCAGGCACACCCGCGCTGCGATCGATGCCCTACCTCCAGGACGAACGCGGCGAACATTGACGAGCAAACAGAACGGGGTTTTGGCGAAGAACAGCAGACCAAGCACGTACCTGCGACGACCTCACAGATGAGTTCCTCCGTGGCTGGGTTGATGCATCTGCGGCGCGTCAAGCGAGTTAGTATTCGAAGCTGCAGTATGGCCACGCCCAGAGCGACGCGACGATCGTTCTGGGCACGCAAATAGCACCGATTGTAAACGTACTTGATGGTCTCCTGCGAATCCACAGAGGGCACGAACTCGTTGTTGATGAACAGGCCCGTGGGCACGGTGATCTTCCTGTCGGACTTGGGGACGGGGATTTGCACAGAAGGCGCAACCATGGTCGCTGAAACTCGCAGATTTCGGGGTGCACGGGTGAAGAGAGGCGTGCACGAGCGGTAGGAGCGTGCACGGAATATATGGGATGCGAACAAGCGTGATAAGCCGGGTGTCGAGTCAAGTGGTCGACGAGGTGATAGGGAGAACGAGATAAGTGCAGGAATTGGCGATGGAGAGGCCCGTGCATTGTGCACGGGATATCCAATCAGCTGAATGGCGACATGGGGAGATAACCGCAGCCACGAGAGAGCTCGCAAAGGTGTGTGAACGACGGAGGCGAGAGAGAGAGATCATGCAGATAAGATAACGCGACTAATTAGATCTCGTCGTGGCCACTAACGGACCAAACGTCTTGCCCCCGTAACCCAATAATTGGCTGCGAGAGTCGCCGCGAAAGGGAATAATGAGATACGTTCGCCCGCTCTTGAGTCGAGAGAGTTTGGCCCGAGGGTCGCTCTGTTTCTCTCCTGCTTTCACGACATGCTGTCCCCTCGTCGTCTGCTCTGATGCCCCGCGACGCACACTCGTCCAACGCGAGTCCCCAGGCTACTTCCAACACAGTATTACCGGCGGGCTCCACCACACACAATAACACGAGCTCGTCCCCGTCTAGACCACAACGAAAGTCGCCGCCTCCGCCCAAGCTCAACCTCGATGACATTCGGCCCATCATCCCCACCACCACCGACGCAGCCAACGCTTCAGCGAGCCCGAGCAGTGCGTTCGTGTTCACGTCGTCGCGCACAATCCGGCCCTTCCACAACCACACGCTCTCTGCCGGCGATGCACCGCGACCGCAGCCCAATACGCAGCCCGCTGCACCGACCAGCAAGTCGACGCCCACCTCGCCCGTCGAGTCCGCCGCCGCGTCGCCGGAAGTGTGGCGCAAGTACACCAAGCCGCTGTTGTCGCCCGCGCAGCTCGCCCGGCACTCCCAGGGCGCGGTCGACGCGCGCTGCACGGTCTCGCCCAACATGCGCGCCGCGGGCTTCGTCCCGCTCGCGCACACATCGCACAATCAGCCCCTCCGCGCGTCCGTGCCGCCAACGCCTGCGGCCTCTGCGGTCCCCACGCCAATCGCCCCTCCTCGCTTCCCGCCGATTGTGTTTGTGAACCCGTTGGCGGCCGATCAGATGTCAATGTGGGATTACCAGCTGTCTTTGGGCTACGGATTGGGCATGGGTGGTGCTGGATCGATGCCGATACCTCAGTACACCAGTACGCCTGCGAGATCTTCAGTGGCTTCTCCGACGTCGCCTATGTCGCCGCTAAACGAGGATTCGCAAGAACTGGGTTCTTCACAGTCCAGCATCTTCTCAGTGCTCTCTGCTAGCAGTTCGCAAACCAGCGTTGCGTCTCCTCCGTCGACCAGGAGCTACTTTAAGAATCCCGTCTACCAAGCGCAAGACTTGGAAGTTACTGATCCTCCTGTGGATGGCTATCCGTTCCCACATACGCCTCCCCGGACGCGCCGTAAATCATCCGCCACCATCATTGCACCTCCGTCTGCTCATGGTCCCGAGAAGGGGACGATGTCACCGTCATTATCGACCGCTGCCTCAACCGCTTCGGGCTCTGTCACCCCGCTCGCAGCGTCACCAGTGTCGTCCGTCGCGTCCCTCCCCCGCTCGCTCACGAACTCGACAGGGTCGGGTTCCGGATCGGGTTCCGGCTCCGGCTCGACACATTCCATGAACAGCAGGACGTTCTCCTCCGCGCCCTCCTCCATCGCCGCATCGCATGCGCTCTCAAAACACGACGACAGGCGGTCGACGTCGCGGTCTGGATTCAGCCTCACGGAGCTGTGCTCGACGTCCGCCGTGGCGTGGGTCGCCGATTCAGTCTTGTTCCCCACGTTGAGCACGAGCACGGTACGGCGGGACGCGGGGAGGGGACGGAGCCGGTCAACGTCCACGCGGATGGTCTCGACGCGGGCAGGGCTTGAGGTGAGAAAGCCGCGGGTGGCGGAGGTGGCCGAGGAGAGCGGCGAGAGCGAAGAGAAGCGTGTCGTCGCAGAGGCGGCGCCGGAAATGCCGCGGGCCGAGGCGTCGGCGGAGAAGGTCCTGTCCCTACTGCCGCCGGGCGACGAGGTCGACGAGGTACAGCTCGAGAAAGAGAGGGCGAAAGCGGCGACGAGGGAGCGCGAGCGGCATCGCGGACGCGAAGAGGACCGCGAGCACGACCGCGAGCGCCGCCACGCGAAGGGTAAGGCGGCGAAGTCCAATTCGAAGTCGTCCTCGCCCACATCGTCGACCCCGTCACCCAGCCGCGACGGCACAGCCAAGGGGAAGGAGAAGGAAAAAGCGCGCGCGACGCGCAACCGGACGCGCTCGACGAAGGAGAAGGCGCTCGGGTACTCGTCGTTCTCGTTCCCGCCGCGCGCTTCGAATGCGAGCCACGCGCACACGCTCGGCGAGCACGATGCGGTGCTGGAGCGCGAACGGGCGCGCGACGCGGGCGAGCAGGCGAAGGACCTCGTCCTCGCGCATCGGGAGCGGGATAGGGCGCATGCGCGCCAGACGGAGATGTGGCATGCGGAGAAGAGCGTGCGTGGGATGTATAAAGTGAGTTTTTGTGTTCTTTGAGGTGTTTTGGGCGAGTGAGGTGTTTGGGTGAGTCCCAAAGCGCAGCAGACGAGTCATTTTGGCGGATACCTTGACCTGGGAGGCGATAGGGTCCGATGAGCTCCAGGGGTCGCATACAATGAGCTCCGGGAGTCGCATACAATCGCTTTAGAGTTGTTCAAGATGTGGACGTGACATGACGCGAATCAAGTCATGCTCGCGCCGCCTCGTCGCGTCGTTCGTTCCGTTCTGCTATCGCGACCAGAGAGCTTAACGCCCCTTTCTTGTTCCCCTTCTATAGAAATACGCGCTATCTGGGCGCACGCACACGTTCGCCACCGCGTACGACGCTGGGCGCGGGCGCGGGCTCGGCCGCGGCGAACACCCCAGTCTGCGCGGGCGCAGCGTCAGCGCGGCCAGTGTTGTGTCGACCGCGCTCAGCGAGTCTCCGACTATGGTGCATGAGCAGCTTGACTCTATCGAGGCGGAGGGCGAGCTCGAGGCTTAAGCGTACAACAACGCAAGCCGCACATGACGCCAAGGCTTATCTAGACACCTCGAACATTCGTCGCGTTGCAAGGTCTTCATCGTTCACAATTCCTCTTTCTCCGGTTCAGTCGTCTTCATCCATGCGGTTCTCCTTCGGTCACGGTCTTCGTCTTCTTCGTTCCTCAAGCACGCACGGTGCCATCACATCCCGGTCCTGGTTCGTCGGCATGACCAACAACACACATACAGCACATACAGCACATCCGGCGTTGACGTCGTTCAGCGAGCCACAACATCCTCGGACATCACACCTCCGTTCTTACACTGGCATCTGCGGACTAATCACACACGCATGCGTTTTGTTCACCGTACACAATCTCGCACATTTTCGCTCTCGGATACAGGTTCGCTCTCGTTCGTCTACAGGTTCCGCCTCCTTTACAGGCTCCGTCTCGTATTTATGATACCATTCCGCACATATGTTTTTTCACACGCATCATCTCATCGTCTCCCAGCATTATGCACATCTCTCCTGTCATGCTTCTGCCACATCTTGCTGTTCTCTCTCTCTTAGGTACTCGGACCGTTTGCTCTGTTGTGTCACCTTCTCCTTCTCTCCTCTCGCACGCTCGTATCCTGCCCCTGCCCAAGGCCCAGTCTCACGTCCCATCTCGCATGCACAATATCGCGCAAAATATAATAATATTCTCTGTACACTTTCGTCGCTTTCCCCTTCTCGTCACCCCGCATATATGTACGTAAACTACTGTAAAATTGTACGTGCCGCGATGCAATGCATCGAAGATCGGTAGCAGCGCTGGCGTCTGTACGTGAAACCCTGTATTGACAATCGTAATTTGACTTGGGTCCCTTGTGTGCACTGGCTCGGGAATAAAGAGCACCACGCGCCGGCGGGGAAGCTGCGTATGCGAGCCTATTGTCCACGCTATTGGTGCAGGCACGGGATTTGAGTGCGCCACGCAGGCCTTATCGGTGCGAAGAACCTGCGCTGCAGCGCGAAGACCGCCGGGTACCTGAGAAAGCGATAACGAGGGGTTCCGGGTCAAACCACTGTGACAGGGATTGAGAAGCGTTGCTGCCCCACAAAGTTGGTGCGCGGTTGCTAGCGCGATGATCCTCGAGGGATCGGTAAAATGTGTGCCTCACCTCCGATCGCAGGTATGGATGGCGCCGGAGAAGGCCATCTTCTGGCCGCGTGGGGTGTTGTATTCGTGATACTGCGGCGCGGGGAAGGGAGCCTGCGAACAAGGGTGTAGGGTCGGTGACGCGCGAAGGGCCCAGAGGTGACTCGCCGGGCAGCGCAGGCACGCCACGCGTTGATAATAGTACGAATGGCGGGCACGGAGGGGTTCTAATGCCACGTCGTTTTGCCAGCGCGATACGGGCGATAGGACTAGAAGACGGAGCGTGAGTATACTCCGAGTCGCCGAGAAGAGGGCACGGCTCGCTGTCTTGAAATTTCAACGTGAGGCCGTCATGTGGCCCCGACGCGTCTCTGCTGCGTGCTATCAATGTAGCTGAGACCGGAGACGAGTACGTGGAGCCAGCGATTAGATTCCATGTTATTCTTCAAGGTTCGAAGGATGTAGCGAACGCCGTGCTCTGTATTGAGTCGTCGATTAACCGGATGCACCGATCGGCGCTGCTTCTGCAAACGCGCATCTCCGAGGGCTTCGAGCGGTCTTCATCCAGGGCAGCGAGCGATACGCTCCCAACGGAGGGCAGTATGCCGGGGCGTGGGCAGGGCCTGGAGCAGTCGACTGAGAAAGGGCGATGACGCACTACTCTTCTCTCAATCACCGACCTCAAAGGCGTGGATCATTGCGAAGCTAGGAACTAGTAGACCGCCGACGGGCGAAGGCAGGAACGTGGCTTCATGGTGAGACGTGGAAAGCTCTCGATTCTTCGACGGTGTGTGGCGGCAGGGCTTCGTATGTCTAGCGGTGGCCGCTGCGTGCGCAATCGCTCTGTGAGAGGTGGCGATTAGTGATTGCACACCGCTCGGCGGCAGAGTCAGGATCTGGGCCCAGCTGCGCGAAAGTGCAGAATGGTTGCTTGGAAAGCCTGTAGAAGCTGCGCTATCAAGGCAACGATGCGTCAGATACGCCGGCCCACTGCAGAAGGATGGAGGATCTCCCTCTTGAAGTAATGATTACCTGTCAGTGAAAAGGAAGCAGCATTGCGAGCAGTTTCATTAATGGCTAGTCGCAACAGTCAGCAAAAGCTAAAACAAATTGGGGTAGTCAGTATGCGTTGAATCTAGTCGTCTATAAATCAGGTACCTTTTCGCGTCCACCTGATGGGCTGCAGGCGTACAGAGACAGATGACACGCCTCGTGTCGAGCGTCCAGTGTGGTCTGCTGGTCAGCGGCGTACTCCTCAAGGCCAAGAGACCCCACGACGAGCTTTGGAATGTTCGGAACTGAACGCGGAGAGCCTCACTAGGCGGGGCCACACACCTGGTGGCCTTTCGGAGAGTCCCATCCGAAGGATCCCCCCATTGGCTAGACCAACGTTCTCCTGCTTCAATAGAGCCCGGCTGGCGCTGAGCGTGAAAGGCTGTCTCCCTTCCCCGATCGTGGCTGGCGAACGTAGAGCGCACCTGTGGCGGGCGGCGCAGGAGCC
Organism: Ceriporiopsis andreanae CBS 279.92; assembly: GCA_001969225.1. NCBI lineage: Eukaryota > Fungi > Basidiomycota > Agaricomycetes > Polyporales > Meruliaceae > Ceriporiopsis > Ceriporiopsis andreanae. The sequence goes on from ALYI01003438.1 coordinate 27,952, forward strand.
ATAACACGACCGAAGCCTAATACCGAACGAGGAGAGGGAAAGAGAGGACAGGACTTCAACGAAAAGCGCGCCTTTTGAATGAGAGCGAGGGTGCGATGTACCATCGACGTCATGTCGCCTATTCGTGGACGTCACCAGGCCCTAGACCGGTGCACAGCGCTGACCACGAACGGAACAAGTAGACTGAGTAGATGAGAAGATCTGGTAAAAAGCTCTCAGTACAATTTCGCACGAAAGGACAAAAGTCGACGTACCCTCGAACTCTGCACCGGATGATCTAGCATCCACAGAGAGATCATCCTCGCAATCATCCGAAATCTGCCATAGACAAGAATATTCTAGGAGACCACATGAGATCCAGTGCACCAGCAAACACCTCGATTTGTCAACCGATCGTGACATTAGACTCCTAGATATCAAAATAAGCGCAACAGTGAATATCAGAATGTTATCAGAAACACTACGGGCTCAGAACAAGGCCCTACAGTTGACGAAGTGCGATATCCAATTGCTTCGCTCGGAAAGCATCGAGTTTCACATCATCCTTCAAGAACGTACGCCTTTCGCCTTCCGTCCATTTCTTCATCTCGAGCAATTGCGCACGTGAAGCGATGCCACTCTCGCGCAGCGGTGTGTGAAGATGCGAGAGGCCGAGGGATTGCAGAAGTCGACGGAAGGACGAGTCCGGGCGGGTCTCAGCAGTCGCCGTGAGCCGATGTGGCAATTCAACGCCAGTGGCAATTGCAACAGTACGCAAGGGTGCCGATGTGGCGTGAACGCGCTACTCATGGTGAATCTATGTCAAGATACACGTTCCGATAGAACTACGCGCGACGTACAGGAGTATTGTTTCTCGTACCCGTCCGAGTGTTTGCGCGCATATGCTTCATCCGGTTCCGATGTCTGATCTCTCCCCAGTGCTTACGGAGATATGCCACGACTGGCCAAGCGTCTTCGTAGCGACGCAAGATAGGCTCTGCTCTAACGGCCTGTAATGCAATTAAACGAGGTGCATCACAATGAGCAGTCTGAGGACAACCCACTTCCGCCACGAAGGCTTTCCAAGTGCGAGGGCTATGTTGCTGAACGGTCTTCTTTGGATCGAGCATCTCTGCAGCTATGAGCCGCAGGCTCGACTGCACAATCGATTTATAATGGCCTAGATATGACAGAGTGAAGACTAACTTTGATTTGATTCCATGTATCTTCGTCTAGACCTGGAATCGTCTTGCAATTAGCGGTGCAACGGCGAGGCAGTTTGGGGATGGATGCTTCAGAACTGGGCATAATTCGACGGGTGTTCGAGTGCAATCTGTTCGGAGGATTTCTCTTGGTCTCTCAGGATATATACGCGTTGGCCGCCGCTTCCTGTGCCCGACAGAACAGTTTCGAGTTGGGCTGAGGCTCTGCTGCACCCCATTCCCTTGAGCGATTTCTTCTCCATGAAGATAACTGCGAATTCCAACAGAACTCGCCCCCAATTTTCCCTTAACCTGCGAAGCATTGTAAGGTTAGAGAGATGCGACAGTTCGCTAGTTTTGTACATATGCAGAAGCATCCGGGTGGAAGAGCAAAATCAAGGAGCGTGTCTGAGGGCGCCTGTTTTGGACCATCACTTACGCGTCCTGCTTGAACGCGTCACTTTGGACCACGAGCACCTTGCCTCTTCCCATCGCATTCACCAAGTTCTTCACACGAAATGGTACGCTGGCTTGAGAGACCTATGTTTGTAGACATGTCTTACACTGCTCTGTAGTTCCGCAACACATACGACTCCGATAATACCGTCTTCTCGCCTCAAGGTCGTCTCCATCAGGTTGAATATGCGCTCGAGGCCGTGAAGCAAGGTTCAGCGGCGGTCGGGTTGAGGTCGAAGACTCATGCTATCTTGCTTGCACTCAAGGTGCGTTCCCTCAAACATCAAAGCGACCTTTGACTAAAAGTCGTGTTCCTTGGCTAGCGATCAACCGGAGAGCTTGCCTCGTACCAGCAGAAGATGTACCGGATAGATGACCATGTAGGCATCGCAATCGCCGGTCTCACGTCGGATGCTCGTGTCTTGAGGTGCGCTAAGAGCATATGTTCTTGACCGCTGTCTCATATGCCTTGCTAGTAATTTCATGAGGCAGCAAGCCATGTCGTCACGCATGGTCTTCAACCGCCCGATTCCCGTGAACCGGCTAGTCTCCTCTATCGCAGACAGTACGTCGCTCCAATACGGTGTATGTTCTAGCTCACGAGCGTTTTTTGTGCAGAGGCCCAGGTCAACACTCAAGAATACGGTCGTCGGCCGTATGGTGTCGGTTTCCTCGTTATTGGTGGGGACAAGACTGGCCCTCATTTGTACGAGTTCTCCCCCTCGGGCAACTCATATGAGTACTACGCCATGTCAATCGGCGCTCGCAGTCAGAGCGCGAAGACGTACCTGGAGAAGCACTATGAGAGCTTCATGGACTGTACGTTACTGTGCAGACCTATTGTGTCTGAAGATACTAATATTGTATGTGTTCTTTCTCAGGTAACCTAGAAGATCTGATTCGCCACGGTCTCCACGCATTGCGTGAGACTCTCCAACAAGACAAGGATCTGACCGGCAGCAACACATCTATCGGCATCATTGGTCCTGCCGGAGAACATGAAACGAGTGTACCGCCAGAGGGTCCTTTCCGCATTCTCGAGGGCGAGCCCATTGACGTTTATCTGAAGAGCATGATTCCGAAGGAGACTGATGCGGGCGCTGCCCCACCAGCTGCACCAGCTGCCGCAGAAGTCCCTGCAGGCGAGGCACAGCCGCCGCCCGCCGGTGGCGACGACGACGTCCAGATGGCAGACTAAATATGTACATAGCTGCGTTGATCACTGCGCTTTCTCTCTCAGGACTTAGTTCGTGTGCTCATGGCTCTCATACCAAAATGGACATAGACCAATTTTCAGGGAGTGGAGGCCAGCCAGTACAAATACAGCGTGAATATTGCACATCTTGAGACACTTCAGAAACCGATTTACACCTTGCGGGCCGCACTTTTCGCGCGCAAAGCCTGCTGCCACACGCGGGCGGCTGCACCTGGCTTGCGGAGGGACACCAAGATGTGAAGGAACACGGTGAACAGCATGACGCTTCCTGCCTGATGACCGGCAGCTAAGGGGACGGGGACGAGGTATAGAAGGGTGGTGATACCAAGGAGAGCTTGAAGGTTCACCATCGCAAACGCGCCTGTAAGGAGGGAGCGCGTCAGTGGGGGCAACGCTGCTTTTAGGAGCGGTTTCCGGCCTGCCATCCAGAGCAATGTCGTGCCAGCATAAGTGGCGATAGCCTGCATCCTAGCGTGAGATGTCGGAAACTGCTGATAAGATATGTGACACATACGAGACATCTGTGATCGAATTGAACGGTAGTTGGATTCTCAAGGATATTGCGCCACCATAGGTCGGATCCGTCAACTTTCTTCGCGAAGTTTGGAGAGAAGAGTTCGTCAGCCGGTGGTGCAAAGCGGCCGCCCATTAGCGGCCATTCGTTGTAGAGCAATCCGGCATCAAGCCCAGCGACGAGAGCACCTGTACACGCACAATCAGTTTCAAAAAACAGTCATGCACACAGGCAGCGTCAACGGACCTGACATAGCGGTGATGAACACAAGACCGGTGAGCCATTTAGACTGCCTGGCAAACTTCTTGACGATAGGGTTCGTCAGGACGTTCTGCCACGCCGCCTCACCACCGTGCAAACCGCTCCAGATGCCCTTGTGCGCGAACCGCCAGTCCATGAGGGAAGCGATGCCCGTGTAGAACATGCCTGCGTACAGCATGAATGCCAGAGCGAGGTGTGAAGCGAGCCTATAGTGAGAGACGCGAGGAACGGCCCCAGGTGTTTCCATGAGTGAGTCCTCCAAACCAGACTTAACCATATACCAGCCCATCGCTCCCTGACCGGCAAGCAAAAGTGCCATGCCCGCGAGATTCTTCGGCAGGGACGCGGTGAGGCGCCTGCGTGCGGCGAAGTAGACCAAGGGTACGATGAAGCCAATGCCAATGATTCGGCCCAAGACACGGTGACCCCACTCCATATAGAAGATCTTCTTGAATTCGGAGACGGTCATAGTGTGGTTAAGCCTGTTCAAAGCGTCGGTATCGTTCCTGAACAGCAAGACAGATATACGTACAATTTGAACTCAGGAGTGCGCTTGTATTTCTCAAACTCCTCCTCCCAGTCCGCTTTGGTGAGCGGAGGTAAGACACCCGCAACCGGCTTCCATTCCGTGATACTAAGGCCGGACTCTGTGAGTCTAGTGACGCCTCCAACGACCACCACCGCGAACACCAGCGTAGAGGAGATGAGCAGCCACATCGACACTGCTGGAGGTGAGAGCACCGGAAGCTCCGCGGGTTGCTCCGAGGCTGCTTCAGCGGTTGGTTCGACGGTAGCGGACGCGTTATTCGAGAAGAAGCGGGGAGCAAGAGGCCCATCTCGGAGTGCGCTTCCACTCATGAACGCGGTCTGCGACCACGACCGCGCTCTCTGCTTCGGAAGGCGGGCTAAAACACGAGATGCCTGCGTTGAAAACCGGGGTAACTTCCCCAGTGCGGAACGTGTCTGTCCTGTGAGACCCTGCAAACCTCGCAAGCAGGGTGTGAACTTGAGGCCGCATGACCTCGTCCACGGTATTGGGAGCATGCTGGGTCGCTCGCCCTCGATGGGTGATGTGAAGGGTCGCCCCCGAGTGTATCTGAGGTGACGAGGTGGCGGTCGAGAGCAAAAAGTAGACAGGAGATTGCGGGGCGTGTGTGCCGTTCCCGCGCGAGCCGAGACGCGACTGGCCGACCCGTTCTCGCCCACTACCTCCACATCCATCCTCGGTCTCCTGCTTCACAAGCGACATGCTCGCTTTCGCAATCGCACGTCGACGAATAGCGCAAACACCGTTCAGGGCGGCCCTGCTCACCCGCAATTACGCTCTCGAACCACCATCAGGACTAGACGGCGGCGAGCAGAACATATACAGGAAACTCGCGGAGAAGTTCTCGCCGACCACTCTCTCTGTCCAGGATGTGTCAGGTATGTCATTGGCGACGCTTTCACGGCCCTCTCAACTCGACTCTTGACAGGGGGATGCGGGTCCTTCTATGCAATCTCAATATCCAGCGAGGCGTTCAAAGGAATGCCCATGATTCAGCAGCATCGGCTAGTGAACAAAACACTGAAGGAGGAGATTGAAGGAATACACGGACTTCAGGCGTGTACACCGTCATGGTTCTGTACAGACTACTTGCTAACGCGTCCAAAAGCTCAAGACATCTATCCCGTCGTAATAATGATCGCTCAAACCGAAGGTTAGTGTTTGGTTGGTCATCGGTGAGTACGACGAGTAAGACAGCATGATATCCTTACTATCTAGGCGACACAGGCTGTTGGAAGATACCTCATGAGCCCTCGACTCGTATATGCTTGCATCATTGTACCATTTCTCACGATAATATTGAAGTAGCCCTGACTAAACATTACATACACCTCGCAGCGGAATCGTCCCAAGCAAGCTAAGCCAGCATAAGAGATGTGCAGCATATGACGAGGCAAACCGTTTGCGCTGAAAAAATCACGGTTGTAGAGTCTCCTAATCGTCCCTGGCATTCAAGAACGCGTCTAGTTCCGCGTCAAGGTCGGCCTGAGTCACGGTCGGCCTCTCGCCTCTCCGCCCGCCTGTTTCTCTACTCCTCCTTCGCCTTTCTCCACCTATCCGCTCACTCAGACTGACTCCTGCTTCAGCGTGTCGTTCTCCTCGAGGGCGTCGCGGACGTCCATCGGTCAAGCGCGACTCCAAAGACACAGGGTGCTGCCGTAGCTGGGACGTTCGTTCGAGAAGCGTCTTGCCCCGCGCATTGATGTAGTCAGATCGCATTTTCGACGGAGGTGGTGTCGGTTCGCGAGATTCATCATCTTCGGCAAGAAAAGCGTCCAGATCCTGGTCGAGCTGCGCCCTCTCTATTTCCTCACTGTTTTCACCTCCTTCAAAGCCTCTAAGCCTCTTCTGTGGACGCGCCTCCTCGCCCGAACCTTCCTTTCCAGCGGCCAACCCGTACTTCTTGTAGAACTGACTCTCTTTCTTTGCGCCTTTCTTCTTCACATCAGAGGTGAGAGCCCAGCGCATCCGGATGGCTCCCTTGAGTCCTTCGCCCATACCCAGACTCTTATTGATGCGCTCCTCCGGCGGCCAGATGGCGACCGGGATGGGCTTGGACGTGATAAAGCCTTCATCCGAAGGTTCTTCCGCGTGCGACTTCGCAAGGTAGCGGAATGCACCGCGGGCTGCGGATTTGGTCGAGAAGACGAGGATACAGGTTGTGTCGTCAATCCATTCCATGGCAATAGGATGAGCATCGAAATGGACCGCGTATGCGAAGATGTTCTTGGTAGGAAGGTGGGATATGGGCGTCCCTTGGAATAAGATGGCGTTGTCCCTCAGGGAAGGATCGGAGACGTCTATACAAGAACCTGCGTCAGTCTGGCTGCAACAGCTATGAGCAGGAGAGTGGCGACATACCGTCATCCATATCCTCTTCCTCCTCTATTTCTTCATATCGCCGCTACAGTACAGGAGCAAGTTGTTGAAGACGTCAGGCGGATCATTTGAGGTTCATTCAGCGGTTCGAAGTGTTCGCTAGCTCGTCAGGCCCGTCAATGCTAGAGCAACTACGCTTGCCAGCGTACCTTGCCCGAGCGCGCCGCCGTCGCGTCTGATATGAGATAGACTTTTGTTTGCCCGATGCGATTGGCAAGAGAGGAAGATGCAGGCTCTGGTTGAACGGGAACTTGTTCTGCATAGGGGACTGTGTCATCGTATGATAGAGACATTGGTGTCTCGTCGGTGTCGTCAATAGGCATCATATCCATGGCTTCAGAGTATTTCGAGGATGGTGTACTCAATTGGAAGGTCGATGTTGGGAGGAAGTTCGCTCGGACGCGCGGGGTCGATATTGCGGCCTAGCTGATAGGCGCGGTATCACGTGCATCAAATCTCAGATCTACAAGTTTCGCAACTTCTCCTTCGCGTTGCGTCCGCTCGCCATTGACCTCTGCTCTGCACTCCCTCGTCACTCATAGCTTCGGTTCAACTTGGTCGGGAACATGTCAGAAACAGAGGAAGCACCGGTGGTGAACAAGAACAAACGTCATCGGAAGGAGAAGCGTAGGTCATTTGCTTGTCAGATTGCAGTTAAAGGACCATCTCAATTCTTTGACGTACAGCATGGGACACCGATGACATTGACCAGTAAGTGCAAACATATCACTAAGGAGTAACACTGAACTGATGTTCTGGCAGCGTAAGCAAGCCGCCTCAGCTGGTTCTGAACATACCTCTCACCAGACATTACAGTGGAAGGTAGAACCGTTTCAGCCGGGGGACAATAAGGGTGGAACATTCACGGAAGAGTCTTCTTTCGCCACATTATTCCCAAAATACCGTGAAAAATATCTGCGTGAAGTGTGGAGCGCCGTCACAAAGGCGTTGGATCACCATGCACGTCCTTACCCAACTCTCACAGTCCCCTCACTGACGGTTGTTCTCCAGGGCATTGCCTGCACACTCGACTTGATTCACGGGTCTATGTCCGTGCGGACGACACGTAAAACGTACGATCCATATATCGTACTCAAAGCACGCGACATGATCAAGCTACTGGCGCGCGGTGTGGCAGTCGGACAAGCCGTGAAAATCCTCGACGACGACGTGGCCTGCGATATCATTAAGATTGGGAACATTGTGAGGAATAAGGACCGCTTCGTGAAGCGGCGACAGAGGATTATTGGGCCTGACGGTAGCACACTGAAGGTGTGTCGTCCTCTTACGCCAGGGTATATGCACTCAATGAGAGGACTAGGCTATCGAGCTTTTGACCCAGTGCTATGTACTCGTCCAGGGAAGTACTGTCAGCGTCATGGGACCGTACAAGGGTCTCAAGGAGGTCAGACGAATAGTTCTTGACTGCATGAAGAATATACATCCAATATATCGCATCAAGGTCATTTGAGATGTCCTCATTGTTTGCCTCGCTTATTGACGGTCTCTCTAGGAACTCATGATCAGACGGGAGCTCGCTAAAGATCCACAACTGGCCACGGAGTCGTGGGACCGCTTCCTGCCTCAGTTCCGCAAGCGCCATCTCAAGACATCGGAGAAAACGGCGAAGAAGAATGAACGATTACAGGAGAAAAACGAGGCCCGCCAAGCTGCTGGTCTCGAACCCGTCGGTGCCACCAAGAAGAAAGCAGAGAAGAAGGTGTACACTCCATTCCCTCCCGCACAGCAACCACGGAAGGTATGCAGCAGCGCACGGTAAATCTTTCTAACCAGTCCACTGACGCCATCAGCACAGGTCGATCTTCAGCTCGAATCCGGAGAGTATTTCCTCAAGACGCACGAGAAAGAAGCGCGGGAAGCAAAAAGAAGGAAGGACAAGGTTGGTATTTCCGATCCTGTGCACACATGGACTTGCATCGCTGACGTCGGCCTACACAGCAAGAAGAGGTTACCGCAGAGCGGAGGGCGAAGCGCGCGGAAGCATTTGTTGCGCCTTCCGAGACCGCTGCACCTTCTGTGGACGAGAAGCGCAGGCGGAAGCGGGAGAAAGAGAAGAACGAGGGTGACGATGACGAGGATCGTAGCAAGCGGAAGAAGAAGCGGAAGACGACGGAAGTAGCGGAGGACTAGCCATTCTCATCGAGGCAGCTGTTTTGTGAGCCAGTCACAATGCACCCTTTTTCACCAATATCCTCTGAGCATTGATCGCCACTACAGGCTTTACATTTGATTTTGGAAATCCATGATAATTCCGCATATACTAGGGGTGACCCCTGGTGGTACCTCGAGCGTCGTCAGCCTCGACGCTTCTGCAATAATGGCCTTTTATGGATGAGTATCCATGACCAGTGACTCACGCCCAGCACAATATAGGAGACATTTTTTAAAATACCCAAGTGAATGCAACAGGCGAGGATGCCATCCACTTTGTCTTCCGTAGAAAACTTCATACATCTGCGGGACGATCTGTCTGCCATGGCGCATAGCTTCACATCAGAGATAATAGGTACTATCCGCGACTATCGACCTCGCGGCGGAGCGTCGTCGCTCGCCCAACGGAGGGCGATGCTCGGATAAGCCGAACATGGTATTTACCTCCGTCGGTATGTCAGATATCATCATCGTTTCCTCACCGCTCACTCCGGTCAAAATGGGGGGTTTTTGGCACTGCCGAGCACCTATTAGGCAGGTGGCATGCCGAATCGGGTATGGATTTGCAGGTGCCGAGCCTTCGCTCCTACCCGCGTTGGAGTATAATGTGGCGTTTTCTAACAATCCCCTGATTATCTTATATTCTTTTTCGAGGAATTACTGGGAAGTGCTGTGCGACATCGGTGCGCCCAGCATACGGCTCGACCACATATAAGGCGGGGGTAAAACTCATCCCTTTTGTCCACCTCTTTCGTTAAAATGTCTCTCCGCGCCTTCGTCAGCGTGGCTCTCGCCTTGGCCTCTACTTCTGCCCTCCAGGTTGCTGCCCAGGGATGCCCTGCTGGGTCGTACGGTACCGCCGGCAACGCCCCTTGCACCCAGGTTCGTGTTCTACCGTACAGTTCTCGGGATTGATACTAAGTACTCCATTCTCAGTGCCCGCCTGGTACATATCAAAGCAGTGAGTATTGATTATATCTAACTTGAACAAATCTAATTAAATATCTCACAGACACTGATTCCATTCTATGCAACGAAGCTGCCCCTGGCTACTTCGCTGCCGGGCCCGGTGCTATCACAGAGGTTGCCTGCGGCGATGGCACCTACAGCATTGGCGGGGCGGTGACATGCACCACTTGCCCGTCTGACGCAGTGTGCGAAGGCGAGGGCGTCAGCAAGCCGACATTCCTCGACGACGAAGATGAGGATGAGGATGATTACGAGGATGAGGACGAAGACGAAGATGAGGACAACTTCCTCAATCATTTCGGTACGTATATTTTAGTTTATTTTGTAACCTCATACTCACATTTTAATTCAGACGACGTCGACCAAGTCGCCGTCCAAAAGCGGGCTACTCGGTCGAAGAAGCTCAAGCCTTCTAAGACGCCCAAGCCTTCTCCGCGCCCTCGCCCGTCCCGCTCGGTTGAGGAGCGTGCCGTGAAGGCAAAGCAGCCCAAGCCGTCTAAAACTTCTCGTCCTCGCCCCTCGCGCTCTGTGGAGGAGAGGGCAGTCAAGAAGGGCAAGCCATCTGCTCGTCCTCCTCGTCCGTCTCGCACTGTCGAGGAGCGTGCTGTGAAGGCGAAGAAGCCTAAGCCGTCGAAGGTTCCTCGCCCCTCTCGCTCCGTCGAGGAGCGGGCCGTGAAGGCTAAGAAGCCTAAGCCGTCTAAGACGCCCAAGCCGTCCAAATTTCCCCGCCCCCCTCGTCCATCTCGCTCGGTGGAGGAGCGTGCAGTTAAGGCGAAGAAGCCCAAGCCTTCTGTCCGCCCCCCTCGCCCCTCCCGCTCTGTCGAGGAAAGGGCCGTGAAAGCGAAGAAGCCCAAGCCTTCTCCCCGTCACCCTCGCCCCTCGCGTTCCGTCGAGGAGAGGGCCGTGAAGGCAAAGAAGCCGACACCTTCGCCCCGCCCCCCTCGTCCCTCTCGCTCCGTCGAGGAACGCGCTGTAAAGGCGAAGAAGCCTCAACCGTCTAAGACCCCTCGTCCTCGCCCTTCTCGCTCGGTGGAGGAGCGTGCGGTCAAGGCTAAGAAACCGACGCCTTCTCCCCGCCCTCCTCGTCCGTCCCGCTCAGTGGAGGAGTTGGAAATCATCGAGAAGCGTAATATACCGTTGGTCGCCGAGCCTAGTGCTTGCCAGTTCGGCTTCACGATCTGCCCCGTCTACGGCGTCTTTGGCAATTCTTACCTCGGCGATCACGTCTGTACGGACACCAAGAATGATCTTGAGTCGTGCGGCGGTTGCGTCCTCGATGATTCGCCCAACGGCGAGCGGGGACGGACGGGCGGACGTGACTGCAGTGCCATTCCCAACGTGGATTCGGTTCAGTGCCGCAAGGGTGGTTGCCTTATCGGTGAGTCTTGAGTGTTTCTTGGGAAATAATTGTCTAATTCATTTGTGCCCGCAGAGAGTTGCAACACTGGTTACGCGGTGTCGGCTGATGGCTCGCGCTGCCAAGCTGTGTTCCCTCAGTAAAGTAAAACCTTGCAGCTATTGTTGTGTTAGATTTGTTTTCCACCGCTCATACACGAGTATTCGGACAATTTTTGAACTTTTTGTATCGTAGTTGATATAATATTCTCTCGCTCTTTCGTATAAATTATCTTTATTTGCAAGAGCAATTGTGCGCAAAGATTAAGGGGGTTCGGGGACTTTTCCTTTCAGAGCGCAACAATGTGATGGGTGTGGGCGTCTGACTTCTCCTCCGACCGCTGCCACTGCGCCAGTTCAACGATTGAAGACTTCGCTTTCATTTTTTTTTTCAGATTACTCTTTCAGCTTGCTAGGTTTCAGACGTCCTCTGCACTCTTCTAGCTTTCTCTTCCTTATGTATTGGGACCTCTAGATCCTTGCTCTCACGATCATGAACAAAAATCCCTTTGCGGTTGCGCCTAGTGCGTACACACCACACCAGCCGCCACTGCCCCCTGGTCCTCCTCCGGCTCAACCAGCACAGCCCGACTATTCCGCGTACTGGGCAGCAGCAACTACGGCAGCTCAAGCTCAGCCCTCTGTTGCTGCCTATAATCCTCAATGGCCGACCGCACCCCAACAACCTCCTCGACCACCGCCAGAGCAATCGGCTTTGTACGCCAACTACGGTTATGGTCATCAGAACTGGAATCAGCCTCAACAGCAGCAACAACAACGACAGCAGCCGCAACAACTTTACCAGCCTCAGCCCCCTCCACCGGTCGTACAACCACCACCTGCTCCGCCACCCCAGCCAGCTTACAACCCGTATCAGCCGCAAGCTGGAGCATACCAGCCGTACATACCTCAAGTACCGACCAACCCGCCTCTACCAATTGCGCCGCAAGTGCCATACACGCCGCAGGCTCCGAACGTCCAGCAGTATCAACAACCACAACAACCCTTCTTTCCTCAGCAGCCGCAACAGCAGCAACAACAGCATAGACCACCTCCGCAGAATCGAAATGTCCCTCTCCACCCACCACCTCAGCATCTTCCACCCGCCAAACGTCAGCGCTTTGATGGCCCCAATCAACCTCGCGGCCAGCTTCCGCCTCAGCCACAGTTCCAGCCTCAGCCGCCTCCGCTTCAACAAGCTCCTTCGGGGCCCCTCGGCGGTGGTGTAGGTATGGGCTTCAACCAAGGCCAGAATCACAACCGCGGCGGAGTTGGGGGTCCAGGAGTCAACCAAGTACCTTTAGGCGGTCGTGGAGGGTTTCTTGGAGGTCGTGGTGGCCCCATGAATCGTGGTGGTCGGGGAGGCATGGGCATGAATAGGGGCGGCGCTAGAGGCGGGCGGGGTGGCGGGATGTATAACAATATGGGTGGACGTGGCGGGGGCCCTGGTCAGGGCGGTGGAAGCTTTAGAGGTGGTTATAATCGTTCGTCGGGCAATCGAGATTTCCGCAGAGGTGGGTCATTTAATGCTGGCGGAGGCCAGGGCTACTCGCACGGCCCTCAGCAGCAGCAGCCACCTCAGCAGCCTCAGCATCATCACCAGCAAAACTTCTCTGGATCATTTCGCGGGCGCAATATGGGTTTCAACAACTCTGCGCGCGGAGGCAGGCATGATACCCCTGCATCTCATGGCTCGAAGGATGCCGCCGCGACGAACGGCTTCTCTCCTAGTAAGAAAGACGAAAATCGGCGGACTCTTACAGACTTCAAGATTATCGGTCTCGAAATTCAGGATCTTTCTTGGAGCTGGGGGACTGTCCCGAACGCTACCCTCGCACCAACTGTCAAAGAAGAGCTTGATGCGAGCGCGAGTCAGGCGCCCTCCGACCACCTGCCTGGTGAGGAGGTGGCGGAACGGAAACCAGAGATTGACTCATCGGCTGGAGTGGAGGGTTCTGCCCCCGTCGTGGACGATGTTTCGAAGACTTCTCAAGTTGATCAGTCCGCGGTTACGGACAATGTCGAGGTCAAAACAGAGGTCTCCACGATACCTCTCGTGCCTCCACCTCCTTCTCGGATTCGTATCTTGTTCCATACTCCTGCGACCGCTGATGATGCTCATGCTAGTAGCGCGCAGCCTTTGGTGCATCATCAGCCCTCCGATTCTAGCTTCAGAAAGCGCAAAAAGCTCGAGGATGATGATACGGAACTCGAGGACGGTCGGGGTGCTCCGCCGCCGCCTCCTCAGCACTCCGTGTCGGAGCATGATGGCGCAAGCGTTGCTCCCAGTGTTGATATGGATGGTTCGGAAACGCCTGTTGGTCGGGACAGCGCAGCCCCGAGTGTCGCTGAAACAGCGAGCGAGGGCGACTGGCTGATGGCCGCCATCGGCGAGGATGAGGGTGATGGAGAGGGAAGTGCAGGGCACCATACGCACGGCGGTGACGAACACCACGCGCCCGACGGCGACGGTGACGAGCACCATGTGCATCACATGCACGACGGTGACGAGCAGCACCATCATGATGCTGACGTCGATGCCGACGGAGAGCCCGATGATTATGGTGAGCCTTGCCTTCCGCTTGCTGTGGACTTTGCATCGTGTGGACGCACTGCTCGCCCACACACCGTTCTCACCGCTGATGCGCCCGTTTTTTACTTGAAGGCCATGATTATGATGACGTGGAGACGCAACTTCAGATGGGCGATGATCATAGTTTTGCGATGGACGAGGATCATGATCATGCCCCGTCGCACGAGAGCGGGAGCGTGCCTCCTGGTCTTGACGGCCAGCGGGACGCGCCGCTAGATCACCCTCACGTGAATGGGCAAAACGGCCACAATGATCCAAGCCTCGCACCTCCGGTAGTGGAGAGCACTCCCAGTGTGCCTGTGCCAGATGCTGCTGAGTCTTCTGCGGCTGTTGGCTCTCTCTCCGTGGCACCCGCTGACGACGTTACTGCACCAAGTATTCTGTCCACGGGTGATTCTGACCAGAATCCTCCTACACAGGTTCAAGAACCCGCTCCCCAGCATGTTTCGCAGCATGTCCCCGTCCCACTGCACGCATCGGACACGATCATCATCGATACCGACGGCCAGGAGCAACTATCTTCCTACTCCTCTTCTGTCCTCGTCGAACAAAGCCTAGAAGCGCACAGCGAAGATATCGTCATGGAGGCTACGCAGACCACCGTGGATGCTTCGCCGGAGTCTCAGGAGACGAAGTCGCTAACCGCCATGTCGCCATCGGTGGCATCTACCACGCTTCCCCCTCCTACACCTCTCGACGCGGCGTCCACTACTGATATCAGCGATCAATCGCTCCCGATGCAAACAGAGAGCACCACCAAGATGCCTTCTGTCAATCGACTCTCGATCTCATACGCATCCGGCTCGAGACGCATGATCATCGATGCTGAGGTTGTTGAGAAGCTCAAGGTTTTCCGCGCCGAGGGGCGCATCGAGATAACCATGAAAGTGGAGAAAGACAACGACAATTTCGCGGGCATTCTGGTGCGTTTCTTGTGCATTTATACGCATTTCACTTGGGCTTAGACAGGCTGTCACAGTTCGAAAGCGCGTCAGAGAGTTCGGACGTGTATACGGCGCTTGCTGTGGCGGATTTGTCTGAAGGCGACCCCACCGTGCCGCCATTCACGAAAGCGACACTTCCTCTGAACACTGTCATGATTGTCTATCTCGACAAGGACCGCCCATTGTCTGAGCCGAGATGGGTCAAGACTGGCGACGTGCAAGACTGGCTCAAGAGTATCTTGGGCCGCATGTTTTGGACGGCAGGCGACTCAGCCGAAGGCTGGGAGACCAAAATCGAAGTTGTCGACCCAGATCCCGTACGTCATATTCTAATTGCTCCGCTCGTCATGCCCAGCTAAGTATCCACTCTGTCTCTCGTTTCTCCAGGCCCCGACTATCTGGACGGTGCTGGATGCGTGGGCTAACAACACGAACGTCGGGACGCAGAACGACCGCCAGCGCTTCGTGCGCACGCACATGACGGAGACGGACAACATACTCGAGATCCTGCTCCGCCCCGTGCGCGGCGAGCGCGCGTCGTACTCGCAGTCCACGTCCGTGATCTCCGCGCCGAGCGTCTCGGGGCCCCTGCTGTCCGCGCTCTCGCAGGGCTCGGCGCACGGCGCGCAGCAGACGCACGTCTCGCTCGCCGTCTTGGCCATCTTCCGCCTGGCCGTGGAGTACGCGAAGAAGGCTGTCGGCGACGCCGGCAAGGGCGAGGTAGAGGCGCGTGTCGGGGAGATTATCCGCTTCCTGCCGTCGCATCTTATCTACAAGAGCCTCGACGGGATCTTCAAGGAGTGGCGCGCGGAGAAGAAGGGCGGCGGGCGATGATCGTTGTAAGCTATGCACTTGTGCGCTCCGCTGTGCGTTTATTTGCGCTGCTCTTGAGACATATTGCTCTTGTCAGACTCCGTATCGTAGTAGTATTCAGCATCCGCTTACCGAGGCGTAACGTTGCGCGTGCGGATCCCGCCCGACCGAACAGATAACCAGGCGAAAATGCTGGACATGCATTATGACGAGAGGAAAAGGTACAAAAGAAATCCGAAGTACTACTAAGTAAGCTACACAAGCTGTGGGTTCAGATCCACAGGAGGAATACATATATAGGAGGCCGACGCAAAACGAGTAGGAGTAAGCAAACCGACGAAGACATAGGACGACGAGAAGAGGGGGATAACGTGGGGAGGGAAAGCGTCTCATATCATCATATCATAATCGTCACGAAAGCGTGAAATCTAAGGGGGTCATCAGTCATAACGGGAATACGGACCTGGGGACAAGCGTCTCCTGGTCGTCTGCGTCTGCGGCGTGGCCGAGTCAAACAACAATCTACTTCTTCGCCTTGTGGTGATCGTCGGGGAAGATCTCTCTGATCTTCCCGAAGAAGCTGGTGCGCCGCTTTTCCTTCTGCAAGCCCTTGCGCGCCGGCGACTGCTTGATGCTGCCGTGCTCGTCTGGGTTCCCAGTTGAGACGGACGCGGTGGAGGACGACTGCCGACGGCTCCGGCCGAAGCTGGGGAACGCGTGGCGCTTCTCCTTGAGCGGTGTTGTCGGGGCGCTGGGTGACGTCGTGCCCTTGCCGTTGGTGGCGACCGCGGCGGGCGTGTGCTTGCCGTTCGTACCGTTGACGGGCTTGACAGGTTCTGCGGCCTCCTTGATGGGCTCGACAGCCGTGCTTGGTGCCTCTACGGGGCTCACCTTCTCTGCCTCGCTTCCGGGGAGAAGTACGTGAGTTGACACTTCGACGGCCGTCTCGACGGTCGAGGGAGCGGCGTGAGAGGACTCGGGTGCGACCTTCGGTTCCTCTACTGCGCCTGCGGTCTGTTCGAGAGGTGCTGCGGGAGTATGTGTCGAGGGCTGCACGACGGGCGCGGCGGGAGCCGGCTCCGCGGTTGTCGCACCTGCAACGACCACAGTCTCTAAAGGTGGCTGGACGCCACCCTTAGCGATGGGTGCCGCTTCGGTGGACCCAAGAGGTAGCACAGGAACTGGTACAACAGGGGCGGTGGTAGCTTGTTCGGCCACAGGTAGTACCGCTTCGGGGGCGATTTCCTTCGCTGGTGAAGGGACTTCGGGGGCCGGAGGCGCAGGCGTCGCGGCTGCGGGCTTCTCCTTTTCCGGCTCCGAGGCTGCTGGTGTCCCATTCACCGGCTTCTCGGAGTCGGTCGTCTTCGTTGTGACTGGCTCTGTCGCGCCTTCGACTTTTTGGGGTGTTGGGGTGAGCGTCGCGAGGGTATCTGCGGGTGCCTGGGTGCTACCAGGTGCAATGGTTTCAACAACCGCGATAGCAGCGCTTTTCGCGGTCGCGAGTACGCCGTTGACCTGTACAGCCGGCTTAGCGGGTGGCTCAGGCGAAGATAGGATGGGTGCCTTTGGCGTTGCCGGCCGAGCAGGGATGGTGAGGACGTTGTTCAGATTGCCCATGGAGTCGATCTCGGTGGGCTGATCGTCCGTGGTGGTCCATCGTCCGTCGACGATGTACTTGTAGGCAATCTTCTGCCCCCATGGAACCTGGACGGTGCCCTCAAAAGCATGCCCGTTGGGCTTGAGATGATGTGAACCAGACCACTACAAGACGGAGGGAGGTCAGTGTGGCTCTCCGGTGAGGGTGTGTAGGATGCGCACTGAGTCAAAGTCGCCCGTCACGATGACATCTTTGGGGTCGGCGTGCGGCCTGGAAAGTCGAACCATGAGCATTCTGGACAAGCGTAGGGGGTCAAGCAGCTCACCAGCGGAACGGGGCGTCGTAGAATTCGGGCACAGACATGACGGGGGATGGGCAAGAGGGAATATTACGAGGGGGGACCTGCGTGAAATAAGACAAGCGTTGAACGAGCCCAACGTTATCTGTGTGAAGCGCCGTTATTACAGCATGAAACGTGAGTGGCCTAGGGGGGCGGGCGGATGGTAGGGTCGTGCTCACCGACTGGGAGGGCGTCGAGGACGATGTCTGGGAGGCGTAAGATAAGGTGGTGGTGATGAAGAGAGGGCGATTGGGGGGAAGATATAAGCCTCAGTCATGTTCAAATCCCCCGTGAGAGCCATGCCCAATTGAAAGCTGCCCAAGGAGGAAAGCGCGCCGAGACGCCCAACCCGCGAATTTACTGCCATTTCAGTCTCCGCGGCCCCTTCTCTCTCGACCACCACCATCCATCTCACCGGCTGCTCACTCTCGACGTGGCCGACCACCGGCGGTCGACCTGCGATACCCCGCATCCCTACCTATCGCTGCTCGAGTCACGCGCACCGCTGCACGCGTACCGCTTCCATGGACGACTTCGCTCTGGAAGAGACACTCGACGCGCTGGACCCTCTCAGGCATCTCAGAGACGACGCCGATATCATACCTCTTCAGCCACCCTCAATACACGATCAGACTCTGGACCTCGCGTTCCCCTCGGCTGCCGTCGGTGTCCCAAATCCTATCTGTATTCGCTTGTCGGTAGACGCTTCTCCTGGCTGTGGCGGCATCGCCTGGCCTGCGGGTGAGGTCTGTCGGTGTGCTGTCTCTCTTTACGCGCGCGTTCGAAACCCTTCTTCCCCCGGGCGCAGGTACTGTCGGCGTACATCGCACAAAGAGGGTCCCTCCGTGGCAAGAACGTGCTCGAACTCGGCAGTGGAACAGGGCTGGTGGGCCTAGCGGCGGCTCTCCTGGGTGCTACTGTCATGATCACAGACCAATCGTTCGTTATCAGCTCGTCTAGTACCTTCCTTCCATGCAGCAATAACTTGGCACTTCGTTCAGCCCGCTACTCGAGATCATGGCGCACAACGTCGTCATGAATAATCTGTCCAACCGAGTGATCGTCCAGGAGCTCAATTGGTCCATCAATTTCAACGTCTATCTTGATGTCTCATTTTCCTGATGCGCATTCTGGCCAGGGGTGAACATTTGCCTGTAGGCCTTCCCCGATTCGACGTAATCCTTGCGGCAGACTGCGTGTACTTCGAGCCCGCGTTCCCGCTCCTCGTGCACACGCTAGAGCAGCTGGTCGATCGCCAACATGAGGACCAGCCTGAGATCTTGTTTTGCTATAAGAAGAGACGACGGGTGCGTGATCATGGTCATCCTCCCCGCCGATTGACACTAACACCCCTCGTGCAGGCAGACAAGCGGTTCTTCTCCATGCTTAGGAAGAGCTTTTCCTGGTCCGATGTGAGCGCGTATTCTGCACGTCATATCCCAGGTGCTGACTTGCAAACGTTCCAAGGTCTCCGACGACCCGAACAAAGGCGTTTATTCGAGAGAGGCGATATCGCTCCTGCGATTGACGCGAAGATCAATATAAAGAACGCGCGCATAAAACGCTCCGTGAGCTGTAGGACTAGTTGCTAGGTATCTTCTGCGAGCGCATGGGAATAAGAGGGTCGTGTATAACTTGTTTGAAGTGCTTCTGCATGAGAGTCGTTGGCCATGCGGGCCAGGTGGCTGTCGCGGTCGCGCCACAAATGATCGTAGACGCCCATAAAACAATATCGGGGTCGGGCGCCTGAGTCGATGGTTGCCGACGGCCGTGGCATCAGTGGGAGAGAGACAGACCCGACCTGCCACCGGCGGGGCCCTCGCTTTCCTGACCTCTAACCACCATCTCACTCGTCGTCCAACAACATGGCGGCGACGTCCTCTGACTCCTGGACACCCACCACCGGGCGATACCCTGTACATATTGGCCCGTCGCTCAAGACAGCCTTCAAGGCCCGCAAGGACCCTACGACCAAGAGCGGGCGTGAGCTCTATTCCGTTCGATGTTAGTGTTCCGCTGCGAATGAGATGCCTGCTCGCTCCTCTAATCGGCCTGCTAACGGGGGACGCGTAGATAATTTTATACCCGAGTCTGTGGACATGACGAAGCCCGGCGTGCTCGAGGTGACCAAGTCTCATGAGTCGACAAAGGTCTCTGTCGAGCGCGCAAGCCAGGTACGTTGCAGTGCACGTCTAGCAAGCCATGCATGTTAATGATGTGCGTTAGACCCGCGATCAAGCAATGCTGTTCGGTGGACATGAGAATCCAGCGAAGGAGGTCGACTGCGTCCTCATCTGGGATCCTGCATCGAATGTCAGTAGCGTAATCGATGCGCGGCCACTGACGTCCTGATCACCGTGCTCGCTTGAACAGATGTATACTCTCGAGAAGGTAGACTCCTGGATCACTCTTTCGTACGACAAAAAGGTGGAAAGAGCTCCCAAGCACGCCGGGTCCCGTAAGCACACATCTTTGGTTACAGATGCCCAATCTATTCAACAGCATGCTTTGGCAGCCAAACCTCCCTCTCGTCCGTCTACCTCGACCTCATCCTCTTCTGGGAACGTCCCGCTATCGCGGACACATCCAACACCACGGCGGCCCGCGGTGCGCGAAATCGACGACTTCGAAGCGGAGCTCGAGCGCGAGCTGCTCGGCGAAGACGATGCCCCCGGCGACCCTGATGACGAGTTCATTGCCGCCCTGGTACCCGACGATCCCCCGCCTAAGCCCACCAGGAAGGAGCCTGTACCGAAGAAGGAGCCTGCGAAGTCCAAGCCAGGGCCGAAAGGCAAGGGCCGCGCCGCGGCTGCGCCTCCTGCGCCCCCTCCAGCGCGACCGAAGCCTGTGGTGCGGAAGGAGGAAGAGGAGGAGAGTGAAGGCGAGATCATCGAGACCCCAAGACAAGCTCCTGCTCCTGTCCCTGCCCCTCCCCCGCCAGTCCAGGCCGCACCGAAGCCTAAGCCCAAGCCTACCCCGCGCGTCTCGCGTGACGTCGCTGCGGCCGCCGCCGCCGTCAGGGAGAAGGCCAAGGCGAAAGCAAAGGCGGACGTGGCAACTGCAGCAGCCCCGGCTCCAGCCTCTGCTTCTGCACCGGTCCCCGTGCCCCCGCCTCCGACGCACCCATTGCCGCCCAGACCGGGACTGACGCCCCCTGCGAGCGCCGCGAAGAAAGGCACGGCGAACAGCATGAAACGCGAACTTCCAGCGGAGGAGACGTTCGAGATCACTCGCAGTGCGCAGCCCCCGCCGCCGAAACGCGCGCGTCGCTCGCCGTCGCCGCGGTCGCGCGCTCCTGCCAAAGAGCCCGGGAAAGAGAAGGAGCCGTTCAGTTTGGCGTTGCCTGGTGGCACGGGACTGTCGCTTCCTTCTGCGCCACTTCCTGCCGCTCCCGCTCCAGCTACCCCAGCCGCGCCCACCCCTGTTTCTGCAGCTATACCTCCACCATTGTCCGCACTCGCAGACGACTCTGACGGCGACTCGTGGGACGACGCGCTCTCTCCCGCCGCACCTCCGCCAGTCTCAGTGCTGCCGCCGCTTGGCCACCGAATTATTATGGAGGAAATCGACGAGCCCGAGCCCGAGCCTGCGCCCAATGTGCCTGAGGATCTCAGTGAAATCAACATGGACGACTTTGAGGCCGAACTCAATATGCATCTGGGAAGCGACGAGGAGGACGCAGATGCAGATGCAGACGCGGAGAGCGTGGGTCAAGCTCCCGGGTACCCTGCGACGGAGGGACCTATGAGTTTGAATGCGTACGTTCTGAAGACGAACGTAAATGCAGGCGAGGAGAACGAGGAGAACGAGAACCTTTTCGGGGACGATGACAATGACGATGACGATTCGGACAGCGACGACAGCGACGATGATTGAACAAATAGACACTTACGGAGTCTCTTGCATAGCGGCACACGACCAAAGGACACCACTGAGAATCACAGCAGCCACAACAATATTCACCCGCCTCATAACTTATTGCAGATAGTGCCTTACCGATTCGTACTTATTCAGGCCTCGTTAATAGACTTCCCACACAGCGTGTTCCGGCAACCCTCGTTCTCGACTGCATTCGTTTCCCTAGAGGATACAGTATGTGTGGCCTACGTAAAAAGGACGCAAGCGTCGGAACAGCAGCAGCCCAGAAATGCACACGACGACAGCACCAAAGTGAAGCAAAGAAGACACAACGCATTAGTGATCTAAAGTGTCCAGGTCCGTTTCGTAAATAGCCCCCGGACGTCATCAAGACTCCGGGAGAATGTCCATGGCGTACTTGTCCTTATAAGGTGTCTATGCGGGCACCGCAGTCACGGTGGGGAGGGACGCGGCGGTCGACCAGCCAACGGCGACGACGGCCGGCGGGCCAGTCGGGCCAGCAGCGTTGTTAGCGGGTGCGGTGGCGGCGGGTGCGGCGCTGCCTGACGCGATGGGGCTCGCGCTCGGGAGCGCGGCGGCGGTGCCACTGGCCTGCGCGCTGGCGATGATGGAGCTGGCGTCCGCCGGGGAGATGGTCGTCACGCTCGAGCTGCTCGCAATAACGCCGCTGGCAGTCGAGGTCGCAGCAGAGGAGTCGGTGCTGATGACGGAGGGCGCAGAGCTTGAGCCAGACAAGCTTGAGCCAGACGAGCCGCTGGAGCCAGAGCTGGAGCCCGAACCGGTGCGCGCGGCGGAGCCGAGGTCCTCGGGGATGGTGTCGATGTATGCCATCGTGGGGCCCGCGACGACGCTGTTCGTCGCCTGGTCGCGGATGTTGTTCGCGAGGGGCTGCGCGTCGGACGTGACGTAGATGGCGACGGGGCCGTTGATTCCAGAGGGGACGACACACTGCGTGTACGGCAGCACAATCGAGAACGATGACCCACCGAGCATCATCTGGCAGCTCAGCGTCTGCCAGGCAATATGTCAGACGTGTAAATTACAGAGCCGAAGTGAAACGTACAGAGGGATCCACGGTGCTGTTGAGGGCGGCAGAGGAGAAGGTGAGCGAAGTGCCCGGCGCGACGGTACCAGTGTTGGTGATGCTCAAGGTGGGGTTCGCTGTGAAGTGGTCAGAAATGCACGCAAACGGCTCGAAACATCTCCTGCGCGTACCTGGTACTGGGATCGTGCAGCCGGAGATGAAGGGGGTGGCAACAGCGAGGACCTCTGACGGCGAGAAGGCGATGTCGAACGCCTGAGGGATAGCGCTACCGCCGTTGAGCACGTTGAGCACGGTCTGGTGCCGCGCCTCAACGGTCAAGATGGAAGCAGCGGTGGTGAGCAGCACAGGGTCAGTCATCAAGTGTGCGGCGCCGAGGTAGGCAGCGACGCCGAGATTTTCTACGACACGGGCCGTGGCCGCCATCGTGGCGACATCAGTCAGGACGGAGTCGAAGTTGAACTGGCAGCCACTGATGGGCTGCGCTCCAATGGACGCCAGAGTCGACTGCAAGTAGACGGTTCAGTCTCATCATCGTCAAACGGCGTTGTTAGGCATACCTGGATAACAGTGTCGTGTGTCGCCTCATCGCTCTGGATAGCCGTGAACTGTTGAATCGGAATCTGCACATCGCTGAAGCCGGCCGCGGTGAAGTCAGACGCCTGGAATTTCTGAAGCGCCTGTGAATAGAACTGGCTCTCCATCTGCTCGAGCACGTCCGCAAACTCTGAGGACGGTTGAATACCGATTGGTGCAATAGAAGAGGCAGTGGTACTCACGAAGGACAAGAATGTCGCCGGCCGCCGCCGTACGCCTCATGGGCGCCGCCGAAGACAAGAGGGAAGCCGCTAGGACTACGAAGGACGAGGAGAGAAGCATTGTGGATCTAAACGTTAGAAAAGTGCTGTCGAAGCAATAGGCCTGCTGGAGAACGAGTGTATCGCGTTGCGTGAAAGAATGTCCAGGGGCGCTACCGGGCAGCCCAAAGAAACTGCACGCCACACTATGATCAGCTCTCGAGGTCTCGAGCCTGCAGGAATGCGCACTCACCAGCAGAGGGAAAACAAAGGGAGGGCGAGAACGAAGGTTGAGGAACCTGGGCCTTCGCAACGACGGCCAGTCTTTATAACGGGCGGTGAGCAGCACTTTGATGTTTTCCACACCGTCGGGGACGCCGGGTGTTCATTCGATCTCTCATTGCTATGGATACGGAACGATTCCTACCAAGTGAAATCTGATCCAGGACCGACCCAACGGTCCCCACATTGCCAGTGGCTGTTCGATGCAGGACCCAAGCCGCATGTACTGCTGGGAGATTTGCGTGAAGATACGCAGACGTTGAGAAGCAGAGCACCTGAGACCGAGTGTTTGCGCTGAGAACGGAGGGATTTCACTAAGTACGACGATGGTGTAACGTTCCTTGAATGCTGCAACTTTGATTGAGCGCGGACGAATGAGCGTGCGGCATGCCATCAATGGGTGATGACCGCGTAAAGCGTTTCGTATGTTTCCCATAGACAGGTTGCACACTGTTCGAGGAGGTTTTTAGCATCACCCGAGTCTATCCAACCGTCACTCACGACTGATCGTAGCCGCCCCGCGTCCGACCGATGCAGATCGCGGTCGTGGAGCACGCAGTAATAGTCAGAATATGTCATCCAATCGTGTCGCGCGGAAGCTACACGGCTGCCGGTGCAGCGACAGCAACCTATATCACAGCGTATTTACGTTCGGCGCCTTCTGGTAACCTAGTGCTTGTTCACAAGGGCCTCGCGGCAAGCCACCTTGACACCATAGCAAAGGCCTCCGCCGGCTTGTCATGAGGGACTGCGGGACAGGTCAAATGAATGGGAACGTTAGTGCACGTATTGGCAAAGAGAAGCACGCAATACGTACCCATATGTCCAGCACCTCGCACCGTGGCAAAGGTGAGGATGCCGGAGCTCTTCGTTTCGCCAGCCGTTCTCCCATCCACTTCCCAATTGCTCCAATCCTTCGCGTTGTAGTCGGCCTTCCCACTCCATTCCAGCTTGTCGACCCACAATTTGTTCGAAACCCAGTTGCAGCGATAGTCATACTTGCCGGCATAGATCAAAATTGGCACGCCTCTCTCGAGAAGACCGGCGACGTAGTGCTGCGAGGGCACGGCGAACTTGTCCAAATGGGCGTCGAAATTCCTGCCGACTTCCCTGCTGCATCCTGTGAAGTTACCAGGACTCTGTGCACCCAATAAATCACGTATATCAGGGCGATTCAGGTATGCGGCGATGATGTCTTGCTCCTCGTAGCAAAGCGAGTCACCGACACACATCTATGTCATACAGGATCAGCATAATAGAACGATAGGTATTGGGTGAGGCGGTATGCGCACCTTCGAGACGTCGTACGGGTTACGGCCTAACAAACACATTAGCTCGTGAGACTTTCCGAGGCTCACTTACTCACCACTAGCATAGTAATTGTCGGTGAGCTCGGCATCACAGAAGGCGACGGCGGCCCTGCAGTTAATCGCGTCAAAGGTGTCGATGCAACTATTGTGCATCGCTTTGTGGCATCGAGGGAGCTGACATCAAAGTTAGCAAATCGTGGATGGTCTGTGGCCAAGATACGCACAGCCATCTTCATTCGCACACAATTGCTGATGGATTGGAACGGCACGTCCAGGGCCGCTGTGCCGCACTCTATCTCATACCGCCCAGCGTATAGCCTACCATGACGTTAGGGTTATCGCCAAAAACGGAATCTTGAAGACATACGTGGAGATGTCGGTTATCCCGTTCCCAATGAGCACACTCTTCAAATTGATCGTCG
Source organism: Ceriporiopsis andreanae CBS 279.92 (assembly GCA_001969225.1). Lineage (NCBI taxonomy): Eukaryota > Fungi > Basidiomycota > Agaricomycetes > Polyporales > Meruliaceae > Ceriporiopsis > Ceriporiopsis andreanae. The sequence goes on from ALYI01003438.1 coordinate 53,061, forward strand.
GGCGGCCGGCCGCTTTAGAAATCTGATTTTGGTCGTAGATATAACTCGCAAATGCGGGTAGATAGCGGCCCTGAAATCAAAGATCGGTGAGTGAAGACTAAGCAAGATAAGCAGTCACTTACACCATAGGACTCTCCAGAGAGGTGCACAGGTTTCCCCGCAAAGTCTGAGAACGTGTCGAAGAATATCGATATAAAGGCGTGTACGTTCTTTGCAGCATCCTCCGTTGTCTCTACCGTTTCACCGTAATCAGCGTACGAATACCCAACACCGACTCTGGATATACGTTGCATCATTAATACCCGCGGTGACAGTTTGTGGTGATGTGGTCGACGTACGGTTGATCCAGAAAGAAAATGTTGGCCTCGTTGTTCCAAGAGTACGGATTCCACGTTGTTCCGTTCGAGGATGTGTTCTTCATGTCAATGTTACACGGACCTATCCGGGGCGGATGAACGTGAACATCATCGTCTAACGCTTTGTGAAGCGCGGGATGTACCAAGTTCCATGAGCAGACCAGTGGCAGAAGAGCAGCCCGGACCTGAGTGGATACCTAAATGAGTACGCATGCCTACAATCCGGCCGCCCAGACGTCCCCACCTCCATTGATCCACATCAAAACATCGTCTGGAGACAGTCACGGTCAGACTCTTCACCCAGATAGATGAAGTCACGGACCAGTCTGAGGGTTTCTTCGGCTCTCGAAGAAATAAAAGAACATATGTTTCGCGCCCTGGTCCACGTCAAGATATCCGGTATATACACTGCACAACCTGCATGAGCAACGACGCGCCCAAGTTCGAGGATCTGGACTTACTTGACCGTCGGGTCACAGAAGTTGGTCTTTTTCACCCGCACTTGATACGAGGGAAAATTCGGATGAGTGAGAGCTGTAAAAGCGGCCTCCTCGACAAACGACAATTGTGCCTTCGTGAGATTCGCTGCTATCTCAAGCTGACCGCCGCCTAGATTGCCAACGCTGAACGCCTGCTGGAACGACACGCTCTGAATCTGCGCGGCAGCGGCCCCAGCGACCAGACACGACAGCGATATGAACCGCATCATGGTCGTGGTAAGAGATGCGAAACCCGGTCATGTTTCTCAAGGAGTCAGGTCGACTTGCCCGATGATAGACCAATGATGGAGGTTCCTTGCGAGCTTGAGACGGGCGCGTGCTCGGCTTCCCGCTCGGCTTCATATTGAGACGCCCCACAAAAGCAACTCATTCCCACGGCCTCTGAACCCAAAATTTCAGGTCACCGACAAGTTCAGCCCGCGCCGACGTCGAAGAACGACCCCTTCATCTCCCCCTCCTGCCTCCCCTTCACTCTTGGGCCATATCAAAATGCTCGTTCTATACGAGACCTCGCTTGGATATTGTCTCTTCAAGGTTACCGACTCGGGAAAACTCGACTCTGAAAACCTATGGGAAGAGTTCGAGACACCAGAGGGCGCGAACAAATTGTAAGGACCTTGTGCAGTAGTGCGTACGCGGAGGAGACTTATGATGCGATGGACATGTTCTCCACAACGCGTTATCAATGCGCAGGTTGAAGCTGAAGTCTCTCCACCGGTTTACCTCGACGGTGACTGCTGTGGAAGATATCACCGCCCTCCAGGAAGGCAAGCTCGGCAAGGGCCTCAAGCAATTTCTGTCCGATGAAATCGTCGACAAGGGGAAATTGAAGGAGACGTTGCTGGTATCCGACTCTAAGCTCGGTGTGTTAGCCTCGTGTCCCTGGCCTCACCTTGCACTCACGATTTTTGCCTCTTCTAACGCTAGGTCACTCAATTACCAAGAAGCTTGGTATTAAAATCGCGTCCGACACCATGGAAGGTGTATACCGTGATGTGTTCCGTGGCATTCGGTCTCAATTGGGGGCCCTCCTCGACGGACTGGACCCAAAAGACCTTGCGACGATGAGCTTGGGTCTGAGTCATTCATTATCAAGGCGAGCTCGTATTCTTCTGGCGTATCAACGAAAAATTGACACCTCCATGAAGATTCAAGCTCAAGTTTTCTCCTGACAAAGTCGACACAATGGTTGTACAAGCGGTGGCACTTCTGGATGATCTTGACAAGGAAATCAACATCTACGCTATGCGAGTAAAGGTATGCGCAAGCCTTGCTGTATTTACGGATAGCATGTTGAGCTCTTTACAGGAATGGTACGGCTGGCATTTCCCGGAGCTCGGCAAAATTCTTGTCGACAACCTAGCATACGCAAAAGCCATCAAGGCGATGGGTATGTCGACCCGCTTCGCCGTCGGAAAATGCTCATGAGCTGCATTCTTGTACAACATAGGTTTCCGAACAAATGCGGCGACCACTGACTTCTCAGCCATCCTCCCAGAGGATCTCGAGGCGACAGTCAAAGCGGCCGCTGAAATCTCAATGGGCACTGAGATTTCTGACTCCGACATCAACCACATACACTCCCTCTGCGACCAGGTCATTGCCATCACTGCGTACCGCGCACAACTGTACGAGTACCTGAAAAACCGGATGACCGCTATCGCCCCAAACTTGACTGCACTTGTCGGCGAACTTGTCGGAGCGCGGCTCATCAGCCACGCCGGTAGCTTGCTCAGCCTGGCCAAGTACCCTGCAAGTACTGTGCAAATTCTGGGAGCAGAAAAGGCGCTGTTCCGTGCCCTGAAAACGAAGCACGATACGCCCAAGTATGGGCTCATCTACCACGTACGTTATCTAATATTGTGCTGTTCGTTTCATCGTACTCATTCTCGCGAAGGCTTCTCTCATTGGACAAGCGGGACCAAAACTCAAGGGCAAGGTATGGCGCGGTGATTGTTTTCCCGGACTATCTCACTAAACAGATAACTTTCCTAGATGGCTCGTATGGTCGCGACAAAGGCCGCACTGTCAATACGCGTCGACGCCCTGACAGATATGGACGGCAAATCCGAGCCTATGGCTCCCTCAATAGGTCTTGAGAACCGTGCTAAGCTTGAATCGCGTCTTCGCGCTCTCGAGGGCGGTTTGGACGCGTCAGCAGTCCGCGGCGCGCAAAACGGCAGGAGACAGTCCAAGTTCCAGATGAACGGAGAGAGCTCAACGTACAACGCGTCGGCCGATGCGGTCGACTTCATGCCCACACAACGAGAGCCGATGGAGACAGCAGTCAAGGCTGCGCTGGACGTGAAGGCCGAGAAGAAGAAGGCGAAGGAGGAGCGGAGGGCAAAGCGGAGGGCTGAGAGGGAGGCGAAGGGTGGTGATGCGGAGGAGAGCGAAGACGAGAACCGCATGGATGTCGACGGAGCGGAGAGCCCGAAGAAGCGGAAGCTGGCTGTCGTAGACGGCGAGGGCAAGAAGAGCAAGGTACGTGTACGGATTCGGTTTGAAAAGCGACCGTCTGACATCACCTGCAGCAGCATGAAGGCGAGACTGAGGAGGAAAGGAAAGCACGGAAGAAAGCGAAGAAGGCCGCAAAAGAGGCTGCTGACGGCGACTCCAAGAAGAAGCGAAGAAAATCTGAGGCATAGTCGTACCTGCAGTCTGCCCGATTCTCTTCCTTCTGCTGGTATCTAATGTCGTATCTACTACAATCACATTTCTTGCTGCTGTCGATTGCCCTACGTGCGCGTTTCATGCGGTGTGCGCGAGCCGATTCAGGCGCGTTCCGGGGTCGCGCGCGCATCCGAAATCCCGAGCGCGTAACAGACGCCCAAATATTCCTTGAGGTAGTGGTGCGATTCCAGAGACAGGGAGACTCTCATGTTTAATTCATTCCGGGGCGTCGCATTCCCACTATGCTTGGGACGACCTACTTGTCCTCCGACCATCACCTCTTCTTCTCTACCGCCTCCCTGAGCGCGACGCTCGACCTGCGCGCATGTCCGAGACAGCCCCCCGTCCCATCATTATAGTCACTGGTGCAAATAGGTCCGTAGACTCCTGACGCGGCCGACCCAGACTCACCTCCCCTCAACAGCGGGGTCGGCTTTGGTATCTGCCACCGACTGCTGGTGCAGCTCTCACAGACCACACCGCCCGACGCGAGACCGCAGTTCAAGTCGCTGAACCCAGGCAAGGCCATACAGGATGACGCACCGAGCGAGAACTATGATTGCCTAACGCTAATCATGGCGTGTCGAAGTCAGAAACGCGCCTTGAAAGCGCGGGCTAAGCTTCTCAAGCTTATGGACCAGCAAGTGGCGAAGGAGAAAGCCAAACCGGAGTACGATGGACATGCGGAACGGTTCCGCCAGAATCTGGACATCAACTTTCACTACGTAGACATGTCCATTATGAAGTCGGTATTCTTATTCTGCGATGAACTCGCGAGAAGGTATGTTCTGCACCCCTTTCGTCGCGTGCTGCACCATCACACCTAGTCCCGCAGGTACCCGTACGTCTCGCACCTCATCTGCAACGCCGGCGCAGCATTTTGGCAAGGCGTCGACATCCCACTGGCACTGAAGACCATCGCAAAGAACGGCCTTATACACTCCATCACGTTACCGCCGTTCAAGCTGCAGCACCGAGGCAAGATGAGCGACGACGGGCTGGGCGCGACATGGCAGGGGAACGTCTTCGGACATTACGCTATGGTAAGTCCGTCGAGATGACGGTGGTCTCGGTCGCACAAATTGATCCATCCCTCGGGTTCCAGTATCGATATCTGAACCCAATGTTCGCGGCATACGCAAACAAGTATAACCGCCCCGCGCGGATGATCTGGATGAGTTCGCTCGAGGGCCAGCCGTGCTGGTACGACCACGATGATTGGCAGCTCGTCAAGACGGACCACTCGTATGAGGCAACGAAATACCAGATCGACTTGATTGCGAGCCGACTCGCGAGTGTTGAGCAAGGTGAACACGGCATCGTACGGCATTTCAACGTCCACCCTGGCATCGTGCACAGCAACATGACGAACGGCATGATCAACATTGTCTTGGAAGTGTGCAAGCTCCTCTTGTTCTACATCGTAAGTGCTCTCCTTCTGCCTCGCGAAAGCGCGTGTGTTCACAAGCCGATCTTCAGGCACGTTTGTTCGGCTCGCCAAACCACACCATCACGCCGTACGAGGCTGCGGTGTCAGCGACCCACCTCGCGCTCGTCTCGCTTCTCGCGATACCCACCAGCCTGCTCGCCTTCGCACATGTGCGCAGCACCGCCGCGCCGCCACCATCATTATGGGACGACAGCCTCCCAACGATGCGCATGTACGACACCGGCATGCAGTCTGCGCGTGCGGCGCGAAAAGCGGAGGAGGGCGGCCGGTACGTCCCGCTGAAGTTCAGCTCGGTCACGGACTGGCGCAGGCGCGAGCATGTCAGCCCGATGCCAGTGCTCGAGTGGGACACACACGAAAAGGAGGGCGCGTTCCTGGTGGACAAGTGCGAAGCGCTTTACCAGTCGTTCTTGAAGCTCGAGATGCAGGAGAAGGAGAGGACAAGCCGCGGCATTCCCAACTGACTTATTTGATCTTACGGTCTGGGTACACCACAATCACATTTACCAGAACTTACATACCTGGTCTGCTCTCTACCTCATGCAAGATGTTCTCAGACATTGTTTTAGATCCTGGGAGTAATCTAAACGTGCCGCCCTCCTGTCGTGAACCGAATGAACCGCATACAAGACATTTCGTTGCGTCTATGCAAGTCAACTGTTTGTCGTGTTCCACGGTTTAGTTTGAAAGCCACTCGCGCACATCCAATTGTAGGGCGAACCTTCGACCGATGCGGCTTGGAAGGCACAGGTATGTTGCTATAGTCTTCAGCCCGGACTTCTGGCTCAATTTGTACAACAGCAACAGAAGTTCGGAAATCGCTGGACTGTCGGCTGTCGTCATAACTTTTGTGTTCGTCGACTTGCTGCCGCAGGCTGTTTGCCGAAGTATTTGCATTCGCGGTGGAACTATACCTGAGGAATCAACCGAAGAACAAGATCGCTTTAGTCGTAGAGAAGGCTGGTTTCGAAACATAGGAGCGTTATGCAACGAATCGAGCTATGAGCCACAGTGAGTCTGCCATAGATCCGGGAGGTGAGAAAACGGCCAGGCTAGCATTGGAATGTCGGCGTCACAATAAACTGATGTCAGGAAGCAAATCGGCGTAGCGCACCAGACTGTGGAAGGCTATACCGATATACGTAGAGGTTCAGTTCAGCGTAGCCTGAGTGGCGCTCACATGTCCAAATTATCTCGACGTGATCTGTGTATATGATTCTATGCGGACAAGATGATGGCAAAAAGGGAGTCGTCAGGCTATCCGTTGCAGAGCAAATCGGACGAGAGGATAGTAGCTGTCCCCGAAACATAGGGCATTGATAAATTATTCGCACCAAGCTCTGTTCACTGCAAGCTCGAGAGAACAGATTTGCTACACGCTAGGCATGCGCAGACACGAAGATCTAGGATGCAGACAAACAGTAGAAGGGCCGGAAGAGATAGCCACACACTAATCAGTGGTAATACTTCATATTAGGGAGGAATGAGGAGTTAGAGGCCATTGATGAGCGTCCCGAGCGTGTTCGCTTGCATGACCGGTGTGATGCCATTGTCCATAAGATCATTGAGCGTAATTTGTTGGTTTGGCGTCCCCGTGCACGTTTGCTGGTTGTAGCTACAGATCACCTGTGTGATGCAGCGGGCATCAGACGGCCTGAAGTAGGTGTTGATAAATAGCGAGAGGCACACACCGGGACTTGAACATCTCGTGGGTCTGTGTTTGCCGGTGCATTTGGTGGAATCACAATGAATTGCTCCCACCAGTCCTCGAGATCCATCATAGACTCTTCAAGCGTGGCCTGGAAATCCTCGATTACGCCCCTGACCCAGGACTGGTAGATTGCTCCGATGTCCACGGTAGATGCAGATGCGTATCGTGACAACCATCTAATCCACGCATTTTTGACGCAGTTGGACTATTGAGTGGAAACAGTCAGTAGAGAGCGTGTCTAGAAGGGAAAGAGCTTACTTCGCTTATGTACTCCGCTCGAACCGCGGGGACGTTCATGTATGCCAGTGTTGCTGCGACGGAACGAATAAGACCGACACGGCCTGACTGCAGTGTACGTCAGTACGTGACGCATGGATTCAAACAACGAAGTACGTACCCAGGTATATGTCCTGAATGTATCATGATCGCGCCCCTTTTGAACAAACGCGGCGCCTTTTATGCCGTTCATGAGGCCCTTCAATACGTGTTAGAAATCTGATACTGCGCGTGGAAATGTGCCCTCACATTGAGCCATGGCATGTACTTCCTGTTTTTGTTAGATGGCAGGCAAGCCACGACGTCAAGAGTGACCGGATTGTTATATATGTATTCACGGGTCCAATTGCAAAAGGTTAAACCGGAAGTGGCCCATAACGTTACAAGATCGTCATCTTCTTCGAATTCGTTGACGAAGTCAACGACTGTAGAGTGTGACATTAACAAGAACCCCAACACAGATCAGAAGGGGAGACGGACTCGATTGGAGTTCATAGATGTGCTCGCGCCCGTACGAGTTGACATCCGACCCTGGTGCCGGCATTGTTAGTGCAGTTATTGACGCATCTCCAACCATGCTGGTAGGGTTGGCGAAGTCATAGTAAACGTCTTGCTGTACATCCACTTAGATTTCGGAGTTAAAACGGGCAGTCAGAGGGACACTCACCGCAGCACTATTGAACGCAGTTGCGACGACCGGAGTCCCACATCTATCTCGCACAGTCTTCATTTCTCTCTTTACTAAAGTGACTCGTGTTATTATGGAATGTCCAACGTGAAACCCGACTTACATAGTCCAGGAAGATTGGACGCATCAGACTCCAACCCATCGTCGATGGAACGCCTGTTGAACTGGTCCCAGTCGGTAAATAGATCCGCTAGTCGAATGGTGAAGCGAGTTTCACGTGGATATCTGGACAGGAATTCGATACCTTCTGCCATAACGTTACACTGCGTTCCTTCGCCTTGCGTATCAATTTCGTCCTGCATGCACGTGAGTGGTCATGGAGGCCCGTCTATGGAGTCATACGCACATCGACGGCCACACAACTGCAGGGTCCCGGGATAGGCGGTACATTGCTGTCTACTTGTTGTAACCTCTTCAAAAGGCCTGGACCGATTCGAGAGAGGTTCGGGCTTGTGTCGCTGTGGACAGGGCGCTCGATCCATGCGCCTCCAATGTATGGACCGGGAGAAGAGTGTTCGACGGTGTCGGCAAACATGGGAATTTCACCCGCGGACTCCGCGTGCCATAGATGCTCGTTGCGACCTTGTATCGTCTTCGGTTGGGTAAATGAGTCGAAACACTTCGACCAGAACGAATACTTTTCGCTGAAAAAGTTCCAGGTAAGCGAGCCAGTGTCCCAGTATAACACGCTGTGATGCTAGTCAGTAAAAACGCATGACGAGAAACAGCTAACTCACTTTCCCGTGAGACCGCCGTCGACCTCGACGCCGTAGTCTGCAGATATCATTTATGACACTTGGACGGAATCGGAATCTCGGCAACACTTACATAGATCCCAGCAAAACTTCAGAGCGACCGCTTGACTGACAGAGCCGTTGATGCCCAGGCCGGCATACGTGTCCGCCCGGACGAACGCCTCAGCGTCAAGAAGCGCACCACCGAGAATCTGGACACCAAATGTGACCTGAGGTACAATGTGAATGGCGATATCTCCAGCCATTTCCACGTTGTGGGCGGCTTTCATGGTGAAGCCCTCATCTCTGCCCGCCGGTTGAATGGCCGGACCAATATCGTTGGACGACTTGCCTACATCAACAATGAGTTATGATTGCTTCGGGTTTAAATGATCACAAGAAACGTACCGAGAGCGTAGTTCAAACTAGGGAAGTCGTATGAGATGTACGTGTTGAGAGAACCATACACGGATAGCTCTCCAGAGACTGTTAAAGCAAAGAATAAGGGACATAGGCTACGCGTATAGTCGATGACATACTGTAGCCGTTTATTTCAAGGGCGGGCCCAATGGTCAACAGGCCCGGACTATGTGAAATCATGAGACTTGTGAGGCTAGCCAATAAATCAAACCTACTAGTAAAGACCAGGGAAACCAACTGCATCAATATCATGTTAGCAGTACACATCACAGACATGTTAGCAGTACACGTCACAGACGGGTGAGGATCGCAACTTACACCTCGCGAACTGGACACTCGATGAGTCGTATGAAACCTTAGCCATGCCTTCCAATGTCAATGTAGCGGCCGCAGACGCGTCCGCCTTGATATACAAATATGCGGCCGTGACGTTAGG
>ALYI01003439.1:0-69515 GCA_001969225.1 Ceriporiopsis andreanae CBS 279.92
TTTAGGCGCGCCTGCCCCTTGCTCCGACTCGGAGTTTGCTGCCTCCCACGGCTCTTTGACTGCAGCAACAGAATGCCAGCGACCTAGCCGTGCGGCGCTATAGTGTAGTGGCTATCACTTGGGATTCTGATTCTCATATTCCCAAAACCCAGGTTCGAGCCCTGGTAGCGCCTTCTTGGGATGTACAGTGCATTTTTTTTTTGGCTTTCTTGACCGGGTGGCCACAGTCTAAAATATCAGCCTTTATCAGGAATCAAGAATCAGGATTCAGAAATCAGGATCCTTCAATCTTGTAACTTGTTTGGCTTTCGTTGTCGAAACTGAAGCACCTGCTTCGACCCCTTCGTCCGCTGGTGACGCGGGAATGTTTGACACTCGCGCAGACTCACCGCAGTGTTCGTAATGCGCAAGCGTTCGGCGGAAGGTTGAAATTGCGTAAATTGTGCGTGAGCATGTCTAAACATCAGGGTCGTGAGGCGCGTATCTAGTTAGGGCTGGTGCTACATGTAAGGAGCGAGAGGCAAGAAGTCGTCAGGAACAGACAAAATGGTCTAGGGAGAGACTACTTGTACGAATTGGAGTGACTAATAGCGTAATAGCACGCAACCAGGGAGAGGCGATGAGAGGGAGAGAAAAATAATGGAGACGGAGAAGAAATCGTGTCGGGTCTGCGGAGGGTGATGATGCGGATGGAGAGCTGGAAGAAGTGGAAGAGTGCGAGGAAGAAGCAAAAGAGGAAGGAACAGAGAAGGTAGTCAGCGAAAGGATCAGACCGACTAGCCGAGGATAGTCTATGAGTCTATGGGGTGGTACCGCCGGTTAGAAGGCGAGAAGAATACGAAGAAAGATAAGGTTAGAAGAAGAACAAGAGGAGAGAGACGTGAGCGAAGCCCCGAAGAAAGAATATGTACAACAAACAATGAAAGAGTCTGAGACCAAAGAGATGCGCAAACTAAGAAGTATGTACGGTAGAAAAGGAAGATTGCATGATGAGCAGTCGGATCGACGAGATGCGTGCGAAACAAAGACGAGAGAGGAAGGAAGAGCAGGCAGGAGGAGCCGGTGAGGTATCGGTGACCAGGTGCGCCGACCAGTCGGGTTACGAATCTTCGATAAGGTGACCGCGCCGACGTCGAGAACAGGCCACCTCCAGTCAGCACTCTGGCGAAGCGGACGCTCTCGCCCCAAGCGCCGACCGGTGCGGCACGTATGCGAATCACCTCATCGCGACCATTCCGGCGGCGATGGCGACGACCGTATATTTGCGTGACCGGGCGTTCTCGAATCGAAGGGGGCGGCCAAGACGGGACCTAAACGCCACGCGTTGGCCACGCGCCAGCTCGCCATCCTCCGCCTTGCATTAGACATTAGACGCCACCGTTTCGTGACCCAAAACACCCAAGAGCTCCGTATCCAAGACCCATGAACCCGCAGACGAACCAATGCCCTAGCATGAACAACGACGGATGACGGACGGCGGACGAAGATGAAGGAGGAAGAGGTCAGTGGAGGTGGAGGTGTCGACGGCTGCAGCCCAGCGCAGCGAGTCGCTTGCAAGATGTATCGCGGGAGGAGAGAAGAGAGGAGGGGGCAGCCATGCGGAGGGGGTCGTGATCATCAAACAAGCGCGGACGACGGACGACGTTCACCATTCGACGCGGCTGAGCTCGTCGGGGTCGACCTCGAGCCAGGGGTGGTTGACCATGTCCCGCGCGTGGGCGCGCGAGCGGTGGTCGATGCTGAGCATCGGGAGCAGGAACTCGCACGCGGCGTCGGCGTCCGGCTCCGTCCACGAGTACTTCTCCATCATCACGCGCTTGAGGGGCCACGGTTTGAGGTTGCGGATGTAGCGCAGGTTGCCTGGGGAATGGAAGGGAAGGGGGCACGTTCGTCGTCAGCACTCGTCACACCAACTCGGCAAGCCAGCAAGCACGCATCATCGAGGGTACAAGCCCACGGACGAATGCAGAAACGGCGCAGAACCAGAAACAACCACCAGAAACAACCGTCCCGGCGCGGCAGGTGCGTCGTGCCATTTCCCATCCGCACATTCGTGCCCTCGACCAGTTGCCGACCGCGCATACGGCGTCTAGCACACCGGGTACCAGTGCGTGCAGCTGCCAGGGGCGACCCTAAAGGCAACGCTCGCACACGCGCCGCGCAGCACAAATCACGCACGCCCACCAAATGACGAACAACACTCCAGAAGAAGGGACCACGCTCGGACGACAAAGCGGTCCCCCCAAACTCTAAAACCCAAAACCCGCGCACAAAAGGGGGGCAGCTCACCGTTGGCATCAAATATCTCCCTGCTGTACCGCCCGCCCCACAGCACCTCGCGCGGCCACTCGCCCAGCAGCTCGATGATCTGCGCGCAGTGGTCGTCGTCCTTCCCGAACAGCTCGCCCTGGCTCTGCGGGTCGAACAGGTACTCCGCGGTCAGCAGCTCGAACACGACGCACGCGAGCGACCACACGTCCGCCGTCGCGCCCCAGTCGGTGCGCCCGAGGATGGCCTCAGGTGAGCGGTACTGCCGCGTCTGGATGTCTTCGGTGTAGTGCTTGTATAACGGCGTAGCGTTGCCGAGGTCGGCGATCTTGACGGAGATGGGCGCGGTGAGCGTCGCGGGGGTCGGCGTGGGCGACGAGGGCGTGGAAACGGCGGTGGACGCGGGGACAGGCGAGGTGGAGGCGGACGCCTCGGGGGAGAGGACGGGAGAGGAGTGCAGTGGAGAGGGCGCGTGTGGCGAAACGTCGGGTACGTGCTGCTGATACAGGTCCTGTGGCGCAGTCTGCGAGAGAAGCGACGGCCCGGCAGGCGGGTTCGGTCTGTGCAGCGGCGCGTCGTCTGTTATAGGGGCACTACATGCATCCGTGTCTACGACGTCGCTCAACCCCAGCATGCTCCTCGTCTTGCCCTTCCCGCTCCCATGCGCATGGCCGTCGACCGGGCTCATCATCGCGAGCTTCTCGAACGCGCTCGCGACACTCCCGATCGAGGTCGGCGGCGTGCACGACGTCGCGACGCTGCTAGACACAGCGACGCTCGAGGGCCCGCTCGACAGGTCCGAGTCCTCCGACTCCGCGCCTGCGCTCGGCTGCTTGCCTTTTGCTTTGCCCTTGCCCTTCCCTGCCTTCCCGGCCTTCCCTGCGCCTCCGACAGCGGTGTCTACCGCAATACCCACCGGCTTGCCCTTCGCCTTCCCCGCGCCGTCTTTTCCCTCCAGCTCGTGCATCTTCGCGAGGCCCGCGAACAGGCTGCGCGACTTGTACGAAGCGCTGCTGGACGGGCTCACGAGGGGCTGGCTGTCGAAGATCTGCACGTGCTTCTCGATGACCTTCGGCCGAGACGGCGAGGGTGAGTGCGCGCTGTTCAGACCGAACGGGACGCCGCGCTTCGGAATGACGACGCCAGAGCGCGTGGTCTGCTTGGGCGGGACACCGACCTTGCGAGAAGTGGGAGACGGCGAGAGGGTCATCTCGGCCTGAATGTGCGTCTCCACGTCGGGGATAGCGATCACTGGAAATTTTCGCGATGAGCGACTTATACACTGCGGATTCCTAAGTGGCCACTCACTGATATTCTCAGGTTTGATGTCGGTATGTACCAGCCCGCACTCGTCGTGCAAATATTGCAGTCCCTTCAACACCTGCTTGGTAATCACCTTCACAAGCGCAGGATTCACACCGGTGGCTTTATGTCGCTCAGTGAGGGCCAGCAGGTTCTCGCCTAATGGCTCAAAGACGATGCAGATGTGCACGTCTGGTGCCGCGGCGTTCGGACCCGTGCGGCTGAAACCCTCGTTGAACGCAGCCATCGCCTGTGGCGATGGCGAGTGATTGAACGAGTCGAAGAACGAGACAACATGCTCTCGTCCCGGATGCGACGGGTTCGCTGCCATGACTTGTCGCAGCAGCTTGATCTCGTCGCGCGCGGTCTCTGCGTACCGGCCTGCGGATTTAACCACCTTCAGGGCAGAGTGACGATTCGAGCTGCGAGGGCAAAGCTGGTGAGCACACGCTTTACGGCATGGGACAGCGCGGGAGAAGGTAGGCTGGTGGTTTGTCAGAACCGTGGGTAGCTGCTGAGGGGTGCCGCCGAGGACAAAGGTGCCTCGATGGCACCCCTAGCGGCGGCCAGTGCGGTCCGCGTCGTGCACTACAAATGCGCGTCCGCGGCGTAGACCACAACGTGGACGCAATTTTCGGGAATGTGGAGAGGCAAACGCGATCGAATGTCTTGATCCCATTCCCGGAAAGGTACCGCCGAGGAGAACGTGCACGACGAGGAGAGAGTGGTCGGCGTCGACGACGTGGAAGCGCGAGAGGGCGAGAGAGGTACTCACTGGTGGTCCTTTACGAGCCAAACGGTGGAGAAGTGCCCCCAACTGGTCGTGTGACGAGCGTCAGTAGGGCGAAGAGGAGGCTTCGACAGATCGGCTCGAGGAAGAGGGCTGGCGCGATCGTCAAAGGCAAAGAGAATGGACGCACCCAAGCTTGCGCAGGACTGTGTACCTGCCATCCTTGAAGGTGTCTCTGACCTTGACTTGTAGGTAGCCACCGGCGTTGTAGTCTGCGGGAGACTCCTCGTCCTTGGAGTGTGCCTCTGTTACTGGGAGGATCTTTGGGCCCGAAGGAGTGACAACGTATTCGTACTTTGCACACGGCTGCTTGTGCGCCATGTCCGGGGCGAGTGGGAGGGTGGTCGAGGATGGTGGGGGCGGGGAGGAGGAGGGAGGGAGAGAGGAGGAGAGTCGCTGAGAGCGACGGTGAGCGTACGGGACGGAGAAGGAAACGGGGGCGAGGGCGCTCGTCTGAAGCGCAGAACGAGCGCAGACGAGCAGAACGCGTATCAAAAACAGCGGTCCTTATCGCAGCGCCACAAGTTCCCTTATCTCCTCCAATCACAGGCCTGGAATTAGGGTTAGACGCCGCGAATATTGAATATTTGTCACGTGAGGCAATCGCCGCGGCCGACGATCCAGTTTACGATGGCCTCGGTGCTATCTCCATATGGGAACTACCCAGGCTCTAGACGCGTGGCAGGACTAGAACGGGCAACGTCGGACATCGTCGAGGCCTTCGCCGACGCGTGTCCATATATGGGAGGTGCGCGAGGTGCGACGAGGACGCGAGTTGAGGCAGAGTCTGCGAGGTTGAGCCTTTTCTGACATCACAACGAGTGCGGGGAAGGGAGATCAAATCCGCGATCCTCCGTGGCCCCCTGAGTGTGCGCCACGCTCGTGGCCCACCCAACTGGCGCAGATGCCCTTGGCGAACTGCCGGCATGTCCAAAAGAGGCCGTCTGTCGCTTTCCTTCACCGCGCGATGTGCGACGACAACGCTCGCATCTTGCCCGCAACCATATCATTTAACTTATTTCGCGACACCGCAGTGCCTTAGGACTCTACCGCGCCATCATCTCCCAGTTTCTCTGGAGCCACCGTCGCCATGAACGGGAGCAAGAAGTTTATCGGGGCTGTCAAGGATGACTGGCAGATGTACAGGCAAGTCTATTTTCTTGGCCGAAGAGGCACCAAGTATATCGCGCTCACCACTATTTTCAGCGACGACTCGTCCGACTACACCATCGGGCCGCCAATAGGTTTTGGAGCATCCTCCATCGTGTACACCGCTATCTTTCAGCCAAAGCCACCGCGCCCCGACACACCCCTCCCGGAGCCAATACCATGTGCACTCAAAGTCGTCGACCTGGACCGAATGCCACCGCACGCGCTCGAGCTTCTCACCCAGGAAACGCAACTAATGTCGCTCTCCAAGCACCCGAACGTCCTGCGGGTGCGCGGAACATGGATGGAGGGCCACAAGCTGTTCATCGCGCTGCGGTTGATGAACGCTGGGAGCGCCGCCGATGTGATGCGGTATGCGTGGCCTGGCGGCATGGAGGAGGAGGTGGCGAAGTGCATATTGAAACAGGCGCTCGAGGGTATCAAGTGAGTCCTTGCATTCCTCCTGTGACTCTTGCGGAATGTAGGAGGCGATGTGCGCAGGTAGCGCTGCCGACCCCGGTCGCAGGAAGGCCTAGCGGGGAGGGTAGCGTCCAGCGCGCGCCGCACTGCCTACATCCGGTCACACGCCTGCCTTTCCTGGCGGTAGAGTTCGTCGCTGACCTTCCTGTTCCAGCTACCTCCACATCAACGGGCTCATCCACCGCGACATCAAGGCCGCGAACCTGCTCATCGACGAGGACGGCACGGTCCTCCTCGGCGACCTCGGCGTCGCCGCGCCCCTCTGGGACACGTCCGCGCGCGCCCAGCCACCCGCCGCGTACGCGCACACAAAGCACGCCTCGCACATCCACGTGCACCTCCCGCACATCCATTCCCCAGACCCTTCGCACGCGCACGCGCACGCGCATCCCCACCGCGCGCTGGGCAAGCGCAAGAGCTTCGTCGGCACGCCGTGCTGGATGGCGCCCGAGGTCGTGCTGCGCCAGCAGTACGACGCGAGCGCGGACATCTGGTCCTTCGGCATCACCGCGCTCGAGCTCGCCGCGGGCCACCCGCCCATGTCGCGCTCGCCCGCCGCCGCCGTCCTCGCGCACATCGCGAGCGCGCCCCCACCGGTGATGCAAAGGGACGGCGGGACATATAAGTACAGCGCCGCGTTCGCGGACACCGTCGCGCGCTGCCTCGCGAAAGACCCGGAGGCGCGCCCGAGCGCGGAGGAGCTGCTCGCGTCGCCGTTCTTCCGGAGCGCGAAGAAGAAGGGGTACCTCGTCGGCACGGTGCTGAAGGACCTGCCGCCGCTCGTGTCGCGCCAGGAGCGGCGCAGGCTGCCGAGCGTGATGACCCACGCGACGATGGAGAGCTGGGATTTCGCGGCGACGGAGATCGGGCCGGGGAGCGCGCGCCCGAGTGTGAGTGCACGCATGAGCCCGACGACGAGCGTGCACAGCCATTTCAGCTACCAGGGCTCGACGGCGCGGCGGAGGCGGAGTGTCGGCGTCGTCGTCGCTGACGGAGTGTATGAGACTGAGGACGAGCATGACAATGCGAGTGAGAATGATGGTGAAGACGCTGCAGGCCAGCGCGACGCGAAAGAGAAACAGGAAGAGGACGCGGCGGCGTACGCACGACGCATACGCGCGCAGCGCCGCTCGAACACGTCCCTCTCGCCGCGCACGCACTCGCGGAACGTGTCCTGGGCAGAGTCCGACAATCATGCGGTCATCGAGGAGGTCGATCTGAGCACCTCGTCCTCCAGCACGCCCTCGCCCAACTTGTCGCACACAGGCACAGGCGCAGTAGAAGCAATATCAGGGCCAACCGAGCGAGAAGACGCAGAAAAGAAGCAGGACTATCCTCCGAGCCCGCTTGCGCGTTCGCGTACGCCCACACACACGCCCCCGCTTGCGAGCGCGGTGCCTGCCCCTGTGTCATCGTCGCCGTCTGGCTCGTCCGTGTCCAGAGCGTCGCTGTCCACCGACCCGTTCGACGTCGAGTGCGGGACGCCGCCGCCCGGCAAGCTCTGGCGCAAGCTCGTGCGGCGCGGGCACAGCACTAGCGCCAGTCCCGCCGTCTCGAATCAGAATGGTAAGGATGAACGGACGAGAGACGGCGCGGGTGCGGGCGACACGCTGCGCCGGCGCGTGAGTCGGTTCGCGGGGCGCATACACGCGTAGGGCGAGGCTCGCGCCGCGACCCGCCACCGGTGGCTGCAGAAAAACTATTGCTGCTGGGCACAGGGGTATGCCGCGAAAGTGGTGAGACTCGCAGGATAAGCATAGCGCCACCGGCGCGTGTGTGGCGTCGAGAAACCACTTACACGTGTCGAGAAACGACTCACGCGTGTCGAGAGGCTACCCACACGTGTCGGCGACGCGTCGAGAACGCGCAGGCCTTGAAGCTTTGAAGAAGGGGAAAGGGAAAGTTTGCGTTGCGCCGCCACGCGTCGGTCTCGCCGCAGCTGGGTTACGCCGACGTTCAGGCTCTTCGTTCGTCCGTCGTGGCGTTTCATCGTCCGTTGCGCTCGTTGCGCTGCTCTGCGCACGGGCGCATGCTCGTCGCGCTCTGCCCAATCCCGTTCGCTACCAGGTGTGAGACCGCATTGCTGTATATCACTGCAAGACATCTCCACGCACCCATAGCATCGCCACCACATTGCATTACATTTACACGTCTTTTTCCTAATCAAACTAATCAACTGTGCAACATCCATCTAGTCTTCACTCTCTCGCCGCATATTTATTGACGGACTAGTGGCTTTAGCTTGCCGTCTCTTGGTTCTTTATCTATCATGTACATCACTCCACTGTACCAGTAGCATACAGTAGCATACTTACACACTCTGAATCACACCGACAAGGACGCATGCTCCCATTTCACAGCTCTGATACACGGTCACAGAACCCCGACGATGTCCATACGGCGCGTCGCATTTTCCACCAGACCAGCCTACGCCACAACAACGCGGAAGAAGCCTCCCTAGGCTAGGGTAGCAGCACATCCCATCAGAGTCATGTAGTGGATCCGAAACCAAAAGAAGAATCGCAATATACTCGATGCTTACCGATGTGTGTTACTTCGAATCTTTTGACGGATGATACACGGGGAATCGCAGGGGATTGACCATCACAGCGGCCGTGATAGCCTGCAGCCTAGGAGCTCTTAATGAACATCAAATGGGGTCGAGGTGACGTCCGAGCTCGAGCGAAAATGTAGACGCCGGCCAGAGTGACCCTCAAGCGCGGGTATCATATTGAATTATGAAGACGTTCTGATGTACTACGGACGGTAGCATGCCTCGACGCGTATGGTCGCGTGCCTCGACGCGTACAGACGCGTTCCTTCGGACGTTCGGACTCTACCTGACTCTACTTGGACGGCGCGGCGTCGAGGCCCGCCATCGCATACAGCGTGTCTTTGTCACCGCTCGCGCTGACCAACGAATGGAAGAAGCCCGCCGCGTTCTGCAGGAGCTCGCGCGGCGTCCCAAACTCGACCTAATGCCAGAATATTAGAGAGATCAAATGAGCGCGAGGGGGAGGCTTACGATGTGTCCTGCATCCAGCACCATCTAGAGCGGATGTCAGTCGGGGAAGACCGGCGGCGCGAATACACGCACTATCTTGTCGGAGTCCATAATTGTCTGCAAACGGTGCGCCACAGTGAGCAGGGTCACGTCTTTGGCCACTTCCTTGCGCAGAGATTCTTGAATGATAGAGTCCGTCTCGTAGTCGATCGCGGATGTCGCTGTCCACGGCGATCTCAGCTTTCGATACCACAAAGCGCGCGGAGAAGCAAAGTGGACTGACCTTCATCCAATATCAGCAGCTTGCTCTGGCGCACGATGGCCCGCGCCAAGGCAATGATCTGACGCTGCCCCACAGACAGGTTGCTGCCGCCGCTAGAGATCTGGCTGTCCAACGTCAACCGCCCTTCGTCGCTGTCACTTTGCAACGAGAAGAGCCCCGAAGCGCGGAGCGCGTCATTCAGTACGGCGTCATCGTATTGGGAGAACGGGTCAATGTTCTCGCGTAACGTTCCTGTTAGCAGCTCTGGCTGTAGCCGGGTGCTTCAGGACAACACAGGCGGTGAGAACAGGAAGAAACGTACCACTTGCGGGATGATGGTGATGTGCGAGCGCAGCGCGTCGAGGTTTACGTCGTCCGTCGGCAGACCGTCGAAGTACACGGTGCCTGAGGTGAGGATGCACCGGAGGAGCGCTAAGGTCAAAGAACTCTGTAGGACAAATCAGAAGTGTTCGCGGGATCGACGAGAGGATATGCACACCTTTCCGCTTCCTGTACGTCCAACTGTAACGCGCTGTCAGCACCAACACCGTACGGCTTATAGCGGAGCACTGACCGATTCCAATTCGCTCTCCGGACTTCGCATGGAACGAAATCTCGTGCAGCACCTCCGGTCCGTCCTACGACCAATACCGAGTCATTGAGCAAGCGCGGGTGCACCAGCTATCAAGACATACCTCGGAATAGCGGGCTGATAGCTTTTCCACCCTCAGGTCCCCGCTGGAGGGCCAGTGCGCGGGTGGGGTGCCCTCCTCGGTAGGTTTCGGCTCTTGGTCGATGACTAGATACTGGTGGATGCGCTCCAGACTAGACACGGTCAGGCCAAGTTCTGACCTTTACGTGAATGTCTTACCTGTTGCCTACAAATTACGTTTAGGACCGGAGGACGATATAATAGGAAACCAACGAACCTTGAACCTCAAAATCGTTGAAATACCGCACCCACCAGAGGATCATGGTGCTCAAGCTGACTGTGAAGGCGTCAATGGAGGTTGGCCCACTTACTGATGAGAGACACTCACTAGCCATGGTCAGAGAAAATCCAGTTTTTGCCGCATCATGGCTTCCGCCGTAAACAAAGTACGCCGCTAGACAAGCAGCGAACACGGCACAAGGAAGCTCGCTACGGACAGCGATCCACCTATGAGTCCAAGGAGTTCTGTCAGCACGCCGACAAAAAAAGCTGAAAGCATACGGACCGGTTCAAGTTCCAGAACACGATGTTGGCTCTCGTGTACCGGTCAATGCGCGTGAAAGACTCGCGCCTGAACATTGCCTGAGCGCCGTATGCACGAATTGACACTAGATGGGCGTGGTGGTCAGTATGCCAAAGCTTGTCAAACTCCGGGACTTACCCAGTCCAGAGATGGCGGCCCCAAAATGTCCCAGTACCGGAGATTTTGCATTGCTCCTCTCCCTCTTGACCGATAATTGGGCCTTCATGTACAATTGGCCTACCCAGCCAATAATGGCACCCATACACAATCCAGGTAGTGAGAATATTGGGGATATAACCGCAACCGCGCTGAAGCGTAGAACAATATCGAAGGTGGCTTCTGTCACAGTGGACAGGGAACTGACGACGGGCCCATCGACTGAGAAAGGTTGTGAGTTCGCCTTGGAATCGAAAAAAAAAAAAAAAAAAAAGGCAAATCCGACGTACTGGCAGCGATGTCCTGGGTACAACGGGAGATGATCCTCGATGACGGGGTCTTGTCCAACCATCTATCCTCCGTGTAAGTGGAAGTTGGCACGGCGAAAGTTCATGATCTACCTCAATGTCGACCCTAGAAGTCTGTCGATCAGTCGTCTGTGGATGACACGCGAGGCCCTGACGGTCCCGAAGACGTAGACCGCGAATCCTATCGAGGTCATCAAAACGGTCGTCGCAACCACAGCGATATACAGCGACAGATAACTGTCAATTTGGCGTTAGTCACTGGTGGACAGCTTGTGTGGATCAAACATACTGCGCGACGGACACCTCAGAAGGGTCATGCCGTTCGTACTGTCCAGCCCACATCCCGAGTACCCAGGAGTCCAGAACAGCAGAAATTCGGCCAATGAGGATGGGCACGAGATAACCAGACCAGAAAATGAGCAATCCCCATGGCCCGCGCGCCGTGCTTGCGAACAGGAGCTTCACTGATGTAATTTAGCCATCAGTACGAACCGAGCGAGTACATCGAACGACTCACTTGCAGTCCAGCCGACGTGCCCCTCTGAGATCTCTTCGGCTACTACTAGCTTACCAGCACTGCCTGGTGCTGTGCTATCCGGTTTGATCTCCGTCAGTTCTTGCTCAGCCTTTTCGAGACGTTCGTTCTGCTTCGCCACTGCTTGGAGCAGCTTCTTACCCTTCTCGAGCGCGTTGGATAGTGAGCCCTGGCTGATGACTCGGCCGTCTCTGAGGGCAACCACGAAGTCGGCAATTGGACTGGCGACCGCAACGTTGTGCGTCTGAATATGTGTCAGCTCAATGAAGGCAGCTTTAACTTGTAGAGGCGTACAACAAGTATGACTGTGCGCCCTCGTACGAGGTCTCCTTGGAGACACTTCTCGACAATCCATTGCGCCGTGTGCACATCAAGCGCGGCGAGCACCTTGAGGCTCGGTAGATGTATTAGATGTCAATCGGGTGAACAACGACACACTGACATCGTCAAGAAGCAGTATCTCGGCTGTAGAGTAGACCGCTCGAGCAAGGGTGATGCGCGCCTTATCAAAATAGTGCATAAGTATCGGAGTTTGAAGGATAGGAATGAGTTACCTTTTGACCGCCGCTACGATGAAGTTTTCAGCATACCTTAGAAGCTGCCGATAAGAGTATACTGACCTAAGAGTGACACCCTTTTCCCCTACTTCCGTGGCATCCCTGGCGTCAAAAAGAGACAAATCGCGCTCTAATGCGCATTGTTCAAGTACTGCAACGTGAATATAACGTGAGCTGACATATTTCACGACATGACGATATACCAACCTTTCTTGTACCGATCTTCATCGTATGCAGCGCCAAAGAGGATGTTGTTCTGCGCGCAAAAATGAGACTCGAATAGGAACGTCATACAGTCGTCTTACACGGATGGTTTCGTTCAAAATCCACGATTCTTGTGCATGATACGCCACACCATTTTCACGAGGCAAGCTAACCAGGAAGTCTGGTCCCGTGGGCAGACAATGCATCTCGCCTAGTAGGACGCCGTTGAACATGGTAAACAGCACGGTCTGGTGGGCTTACCTAAGAGTGCCATGAGCATAGAAGTCTTCCCCGACCCAGTCTGACCAATGATAAGGTTGAAACGCCCGCGCTTGAAGAAGACCTCTTTGTCAATCGTGAGTCGGAAGTCTCGCCGTGAGAAACCAGGCGTCATAGTGCCAGCAGTGTTGTTGCTCCATGTGAAAGAAGCGGCTCGGATGCCAACGAGATCCTCATCTGCCGCCGAAGCAACCGCGTGTGTGTCTGGACTTGTGGTCCAATTATCTAGTAGTTCCGTCTAGACAGTAATGAGGTTTGTAAGAGCCACTCATGAGTGTCCGATGGTTCACTGACATTGTGGAGAAAGTTGTCGACGCGATCGCATGCGACTTTAGCTGCAGCAGCGCGATTCAGCACGTAGCAAACATAGGATTGGGCCATCAAGAGAGACTAGCCTTGGATGACAACAGGAAGGGTATTGGTGACCCCCCTGAAATGTATCTGCAGTGTCTGAAAGACTAAAGTTTGACATCAACATCTAGACATCAACAGTAGAGGTTCTCTCTGACCTGCCATGGAAGAGAATACTCGCGACGCTAGCGGCCATCAAGTGAATGATCAATTAGGCCGCAGTCACACCGCACTCACCGGTCAAAGATCTTTTCATGACAACAGTCTGGACGTCCGACAGTCAGCGGGCGGCGCAGTATGGACCAGTATCAGACGCACATAGACTGTGAATGTCACAACCATAGACAAAATAGGGATGAAATTGCTGAGAAAAATGTATGAGCGAAACAAATAAAAAGAGACGGAAGACCTTACTTGATTATATTGCTGAACATTGTCAGAAGTTTGAACTTGCGGATAACCACCAGTTCGTCTTGCCGTTTTGCGTCAATCCTTTCGCTCATTTTCGACTCCCACCCAAAGAGTTTGACCATTCGTATCACGCTGCTCATAGCTGGAAATCGTGGCACATTCGCGGGTGATTCGGCAATACGAATATCTCGAGCTTACTTTCAGTTACGGTTTGAACACGTGAGTCACTCTGTGCGTCGAAGATGAGTACCAGGCGCGTACAACAGAGACGCTGACGGCATTACCTTTTTCATCTTCTCCACTTGAACGCTGTGGCTGAGCTTGACAATCAATGCTGGTATGATCATCATCACCAGCATTGTCGCAACACCGACGAAGACGCTATAAGTTGCGAAGTCAGTATCGCCGCTCTTGATTGATGGAAACTTTTGCAACCACCTCCACCCAAGGAGCATATACAAGAACGCGATGCTGCATATAATAGCAAACGGCGTGAAGAAGCCTGCACGAGAACAAATATAATTCCGTTACTGCACACCGATGATGATGCAGTACTAGCAGACTCACCGACGAGTATAAACATCTGTCCGCCTTCGAGTGCAGTCAAGTCAGTAGTCACCAGGTTGTTTATCCTTCCAATCAAATTGCCGTCTTTGGAGGTGTCATCTGTTTTGTCGTCTTGCTTCTGCCCGTCAGTAACATTCGCCTGAGCTTGCTCGCTGACAGGCTCCGTCAACGCACTTACAGCCGAAGTAGACTGTTGTGCGGATTCAGTGTCGTCGACGTCGACGGCGGCCTCAGATGCATCAGGTTCAACCACCGATCGGTTGTCTGGGGTATTGATCGTACTGGCGGCGACCGATCCAGAGGGCCCGTCGACGTCGGCCTTGAGCCTGATACGAAGTGCATGGTCAAAGATAACCTGCGTGAGAATGCCTTGCACGCGGCTCAACATCCGCAGCTGAAAAACAATGAAACAAGTTGTCCGTGAACAGAGCGATTGAACGTACCACGATCCAATGATACCTGCTGTTAGAGAAACTTTCTACGCACGGCCCGACAACCAGCAAAGATATCCAGACCCATGGGCGCACCACAGCGTCTCCTCCGCCCGACTCGAGAAACCTGTACAGTAATCAGCTCAGGCGGGAATATTCACGGATACGTTCCTGCTTACCCGAGAATGCGGTTCATACCGAAAGGGCCCATCAGGTCTCCCAGTATGATTAGCACTAGCATTAAACCCATTTCAACGTGCTCCCAAGCTATTCATAATGAGATACAGCCCTAGAAGAGATGCTAGCGACATACAGAATACACGGAGAAGGCTCCAAAATATGTGCCGCTTCGGTGCTATGATCGGATCGATGTCCTGTGCGGCAACTCGGTGTGAATATTTCGCTGCAAGAACGGCATGCTCACTTTAAACGCCCGCGCCTCGAGATTCTTCATATGATCCATGTCTCCAAGGACGGGGAGCTCGTCCAGGGTGAGATGGGACTTGCGAGACGCGGCACTTACCACTGCGTCTACATAGGTATACAGACACCTCGACAGGACAGAGGCAACCTGTTCATCATTGGGTTCCATAGGATCCTGCACCTCATTAGCTCCAACAGCAGGCGTAACTAGAAGAAGGACATACATCGGGATTATACGGTAAATATTCTCGGGGAAATATGAGCGGGATGATGACGGCGGCCAACGTCAGGATAACAAGCTTGAACCAAACAACTTCGATGCCTTCAGGGTCGTCGTCCGCCTTCCCCGTATAAGTCAGCAATGGTCCCAAATTGCGGTAGGCATATACAGCCCACGACACGAGCAGCACGGCATCGAGATGGGTTTTGAGGTATCTAGAAGACCCTGAGATCGAGGTTTCCATGGCTAGAAGAGACGTGTACACCTTCAAAATAGTCAGCTTCAGGGAACGGATAGAATTTCTTCACCCACGTATGTGACAAACATGAACCACTGAAGCCACATGGGAACACATGGATTGGTTTCTCTCAAGATGGCGTAAAGGCTCGTTGTAAGGAGGACCAGGCAAGAGAAAACTCGGATAATGTTGAGCGTGAAAACTGAAGGGCTTCCCTCACGGGATGCCTGAGTTTGCAAGCGATCAAAGAGAGTCGAGCTCTCAGATAGGCTGACATCATCTTCGGAGGGTGATTTTCGACTGAATGTTCTGTACAGGAGATGTGCCAGCAGTGCCAAACAAGATAGGATGGCGATAGTCGGCGGTATCAGGACGGAGGCCTGCCGCCTTGGACTATATGCCGTCGTATCAGCATTGCTCTATGGGACGAATATGGCTACTTACATGAATATATCGTCCGCATGCACGCCGTATGCCACAGTACCACGACCAGTTTCCAAAGCTAGCACATTTTGCGCGTCAATGGCCATCGTGCTGAGAAAGAGGTGGAGGTGAGTGACAAGATTGGGGACAACGGTTTTTAACAGTGAGAGAAGCTTGAGTCCAATATCAAGCGATGATGAACGCGCGTTTGTAAAGCGTGCGTACGCTTTGGCATGTGTAAGTCGTATCGATTTCCTGCACTGACTCCAACAAAACCTCAGAAGAAAGGCCGAAATCTGCTGACGTGATTGCCATATAGATGCTGCATGGCTCACGTTTGGAATACGTTACTGGTATGCTATGCCTATCAATGACTCGTTGCGTGCCCAAGGGTGTCACAATCCGGTACCGTCGCAATGTCGTGTCGGTCCCGCCTCCAAGGAGTCACAGCTTTCGGCACGACCCACTCGATAGTGTGATTGCGGTTGCGTACCACGATAGTGAGCACGGTTGAACAATATTGATCCCCCCGAAGCCGTGGAAAGAAAGTGTATCTGCTATGTATTTTCGAGGAGGTCAAGGCGGCTGTCGGATCCAACGCGGGGACGGGTCGCCGTCAGAGCGCATTGGCTATCAATGCGCGATGGAGCCTAGCTACCAAAACCTTAGCCAACTTGAGATATTTCCTGCGGTGCGAGACTCACATGCAGGCCGCCTAGCATACTTGCTTCAAGTCGACAAGAATGAGGACATTCAAGTGCAACTCCGGGCCTTGGCCGAAGGCGAGTCGCGTGGCATCCACGTGGAATCACGTGCGCCTGCCTATAAATTTTCCGCTCCTCGCTCGTTCCCTCTCACCTTCAGTACTAACTTACCTCTATCTGCTCTTTGAGAAACTGTCGCCGTCTCATCGGTATGCATTTGATCTCATGTTGTCTGTCTCACTATCGTTTGAGTTGCTGTTCGCCTCGTATTTTACCCCACATGCACATGCCTAGGGACACGGCTTCTCTATGCCTTCGTCACCTCTACTTGCCTAGTGGAAGATAAAGGCCTTCGTCAAACTGGGTCCACGCTTGACAACCCAATCTCACGATGCTTCGATGGGTGGTCGAGTACTAAACCGCGGCTTACACTTCTGTAACTAGGCTGCTATGTGCATATGCCGTTAGCGCACCTTCAACTGCAATATAATTCAACTGCATATCTTTCTACGTGATACATCGATTGGCTACGAACAACGTTGAGCTTTTTACACCTTGCCGTTCCCGCACGGAAGTGTTCGACGGCCTACATAAGCTACTCATGAGGATTTCAAGTCCCTGATCCTGTGACTCCAGTCGCCATCTCATACAGCTTCTCTCTTTCTCCGCTCGAGTCTACCAGTGCACGCAGAAGCCCTTGGTCATTCTGTAATAGCTCACCAGGCTTTCCGAACTCGACCTGAATTTTTCATCATCAATAAAGTGCAGCAGGATTGTACAGTGAGTACTTACTAATTTACCAGCGTCCAGGACGATCTGATAAGAGCGTCGGGCTCGCATTAATGACGACATGAGAAGAGTGAAAGGAAACATACAATCTTGTCATAGTCCATGATTGTTTGTAGACGGTGAGCCACCGTGAGTAAGGTGACGCCATTCGCTACCCGCTTTCGCAGAGAGTCCTGAATGATCGCGTCCGTCTCGTAATCTAGATCGCGGCGTTATGAGATGCAAACCGACGGACGACGGGCTGTTCGGCTCACCGATTGCAGAGGTCGCTATGTCAGAATATTGTGAATACGCTCACTCTCCTAAACAACATCGAACACACCTTCATCCAGGATCAGCAACTTGCTCTGCCGCACAACAGCGCGAGCTAGCGCGATGATCTGACGTTGTCCGATGGACAGGTTACCGCCGCCACTCGCGATGAAGCTGTCCAAACTCAGTCGGTCACTCTCGTCCTTGGTACTTTGAAGCGTGAATAGGCCGGCTGCAGCCAGCGCGTCGTTCAGAATAGCATCTTCCCATTGAGAGAAAGGGTCCACGTTCTCTCGAAGTGTCCCTCTCAAAAGCTCGGGCTAGACGCTAGAATTAAGAGTCGAAAAGCAGGAGACGGACGGGATGCGTACCACTTGCGGAATGATTGTGATATGTGAACGAAGCGCATCCAGGTTGATCGCGTCTGTCGAAAGCCCAGAATAGTATACTTTGCCCGTGGTCAGGATGCAGCGCAGAAGTGCCAACGTCAGCGAGCTCTTTCCGCTGCCGGTGCGTCCGACTGTGATTACCATAAGCTGTGCTCCCTGAACTGCAAGTTCGGATCTAGCTCACCTATTCCGACGCGCTCTCCAGACTTGATGTTGAAGGTTATGCCGTGCAAGACTTCAGGTCCGTCCTGATTAGTACGAATCAGTCACTGTCGCTGTGTAGAATATACGCATATCTTACCGCAGAGTAGCGTGCAGACAGATTCACCACGCTCAAATCACCTGATGTTGGCCACGAGGCTGGAGGGACACCTGACGGCACAGGCCCCGGCTCTTGGTCGATGACAAGGTATTGTTGGATACGTTCCAAGCTAAAACAGGTTGTTAGTACAAGACCATCACTCCCTGTTATCCGACTGACCTGTTTCCTGAAAGAGGAGAGCGGTATCAGCTGTGTGAGCGATACGCCAAATCGAACTACTCGCCCTCTATCTGGAACTCATTGAAGTAACGAACAATCCAGAGAATCACGTGGCTGAAAGCGACTGGAACGGTATCAGGCCAATGGTCATCACCTCGAAAATGTTAGACACTGACCCGCCATTGTCAAAGAGAAGCCAATAGACGATGCATCGTATATCTTTCCATATACTAGATAGGCCGCGAGCGCCGTGGAGAATGCTGAAGCAAGCACTTCAGCCCGGACGGAAATCCACCTGAAGACAGGTAAGTTTGAATCGTGACTACTAGTATACCACGCTCACCTCGTCAGATTGTTGTACGTGATCGTCGCCCTAGTATAGCGATCGATCCTTCGGAAGGACTCCTGCCTGAATGCGGCTTGTGCACCATATGCTCGGATGGATACTTAGTAGTAACATCAGTATAGTTTGACCTACCCCCGTCGCAAACGATCCGACATACCGATTCCAGTGATAGCAGCACCGATATGGCCAAGAATGGGGGAGCGGGCATTGCTTCGCTCTCTCTTGACCGCCAACTGGGCCTTCATCCACATCTGCCCCATCCAGACCCCGATGACAACCAAGAGGGCGCCGGGCATACCAAAGACAGGTGACATAAAGACAACGGCTCCAAAACGTATCAGCGCCCCGCCAATCATGTCTGTGAGGCTGCTCATGTAGTCGACGACACCACTGTCGACTGGAAAAACATGAATCGAACAAGCGCAGAGTAGCAAGCTTATCACGGACTGACCTGAACCGATGTCTTGAGTGCATCGCGCGATGATTCTCGATGTCGGTGTCGTGTCCAGCCATCTACGACCAGCACTGTTAACGTATTGTTATCAATCGCATTCGTGATTGGACGTACCTCCACGTAGAATGGAGGATCGAGTCTACAAGAGACCTGTGAATAACTCGGGAAGCGCGCAGCGTACCAAACACGTAGATTACGCTGGCTACGCAGATGAAGAATAGCCCAACAGCAACGCATGCGATATAAAGCGTGAGGTAGCTGGCAGGTAATTAGAGGCGCGACTTCACAGAAGAGTGTCAGCACTCACTAAGGAACCGATATGTCTTGAGGATCACGGAGGTCGTACTGACGAGCCCACAGTCCGAGGGCCCATGTCTGCATAACCACAGCCAGTCGAGTAGCAAAGGACGAGCCTACGAAGAAGACCCAGAAAAGGATCAAGGTCGCTCCGGAGCCAGTATTCCCGAGCAAGAGTTTGACTACAAGTGACGAACAGTCAACGGGAGGGACTGAATGTTGAGAGCGATGGCACTAACGGGCAGACCAGCCGACGCGGCCCTCCGAGATTTCTTCGTCGACGATCAATTTTCCTCCGTTCTGTTCAGGCTTCTTTTCATTCTCCGAGTCGTGGTCCTCGTCAGCTTGTTTGATGACTTCGATCTCTTTTGCGACCTCGGTCGATCGTTTGATGTCTTGCTCGAGAGCTTCGGAAAGAGACCCTTGACTTGTCACAGCCCCATCACGTAGAGCAACGACAAAGTCGGCAATGGACGATGCTAAGGCCACGTTATGAGTCTGAAGCGGATTGTCAAATATATATATATCATGAATGAGTCTGAATGGCGTACCACTAGAATCACTGTACGCCCTCGGATAAGATCGCCCTTGAAGCACTTGTTTACGATCCACTGAGAGGTATGAACGTCCAACGCGGCTAATACCTGTGTAGTGTTCAGCTTCCGAATGAGATGCCTAAGTATGTAGACACCAACATCATCTAGGAGGAGAATCTGTGCAGACGAATACACCGCACGCGCGAGAGTGACGCGGGCCTAATATATGCATGAGTATTGTACTTATGACATCAAACAGACACGGAACGGCAATACCTTCTGTCCACCGCTGCGAGCGCTCAATCAGAAGGGGAGCAAAGCTTCGTGGGAGGGAATCGAACCTTAGTGTTATGCCTTTCTCGCCAACCTCGGTCTCATCGCCCGCGCTGAATAAAGAGAGATCCGCTTCCAGTCCACAATCACGAATGACTGGAAGCGAATGCGTAAGCTCATCTTCAGGACGGTTCGAGCACGGGGAGACTAACCTCGCGAGTAGCGCGTCTCGTCGTAAGGTGCCCCAAACAGTATATTGTTCTGAGAGTCGTCAGCAAAGTCTCGGCAAGTGCTGAGAGGCACGTACTCGGATGGTATCGTTGAGCACCCATGATTCTTGAGCATGGTATGCAACACCATTTTGTCGCGGTAAACTCACGTACGCATCGGCACTCGTTGGGATATGATGCATCTCGCCTACAAAGACTGTATCAACGTAGTGCAGACGGTGCAGTTTACGGCCAGGGGCAAACCTAGGAGCGCCATAAGCAGGGCAGTCTTTCCGCTGCCTGTAGGGCCCATAACAAGGTTGATACGGCCTTGCTTGAATCTAACTTCCTCGTCGATGCGCAGGGTAAAGCCCCTTGCACCCGCTCGCGGGGACGCTCCGCTGTCGTTGCTGTTCCAAGTGAATGAACTTGCACGGATCCCAATGTGCTCAGGCTCGTCGGTCGGGCGATGGACGGGAGATTCTTCAGCGAACGCATCCAGTAGTTCTGTCTGAAGAACATTTCACTGGCGCAGTTCGTTGATTTGGAAATGGAAATGTACCTCGTGCAGGAATTCGTTGATGCGGTCCAAGGAGACCTTGGCTGAATAGACGGCTCGAACGTAGCTTGAATTGAGAAACAACAAACTTCGCACCTCTAATGACTTCATTCAGTTGGTCAAAAGCCCTGGAGAAATGGTCTTGTATGATATCGAAAACTGAGCAGTGTGGCGTAAATGACTTGAAACAGCAACCGTATAATTATCGTACCTTCGATAGCAGGAAACACACGGGAAGCTACACTACTATCAGTATAATGCGAGTCGTTCAAAGTGAATGTCCGAACCTGGAAGATCCTTTTTCATTACCAAGGTCTGTGCGCGTGTCAGGCAATCGCATTTCTGCGGTTATAATCCGTACTTACATATGTCGCAAACGTTACCACCATAGTTAATACCGGTATGGAGTAGCTAGGAGATCGCTGAGATCGTCTGTTATACATCAGTGAACTGTAAGGACGCACTTGACGACTCGATTGACCATATTGAACATCTTGAGCTTCCAGATAGCGCGGAGTTCATCGCGACGTTTTCGATCGATACTTTCACTCATCCTATTCTCCCATCCGGAGAGTTTGACCATGCGGATGGCTCCGCTCATCACTAGTGCCTCTGTCAGCTCTAGTCTTGAAGAAAGAGAAACAGTAGATTTACCTTCGGAAATAGTTTCTACGCGAGCGTCGCTCTACGCCGATGCGAGGTTAGTCGGACCTTGGAAGATCAGGTTTCTAGACGCCTTACTTTCTTCATTTTATCTACCTGAATCCCGTGGTATCTCTTCGCGATGGCGCCTGGAATCGATAGTAAAATTATCATAGTTGCAAGGCCGACAAAAATACTGTGGCCCTGGTGAATAAGGACGCCACGATTGAAAGATATAGGCAGCTGACCTCCATCCTAGAAGGGCATACAACATTGCGATGGCGAGGATAATTTGAATCGGCGTCATGAATGCTTTTCGAGATCGTCAGTACTGCTGAGCATGCATAATGAGCAGAAGAGTGTATTTACCGACGAGTAACACGTCATTGGCGAGCTGCATCACTCCCATATCAACAGTGACCAGATTGTTAATCTTGCCTATCATGTTCCGTCCATCGGCTGAGCTGCTGGCGTCCTTTGATCCAGCTTGCTCTTCTGGTGCTGTTTCCGCAGAAATAGTCTCATCCTGCGCTGGGGGAGTATCCTTGGCATCTTCTGCCACATTCGTGTTGAGCCTCACGCGTAAGGCATGGTCGAAAATGCCCTGGGTCATGAACGCCTCCAGTTGCGCGACTATTCGCAGCTGTGACGAGGCTCACATAAGACAAAGGTAAATGCATTGGGGATCGAGAATACGCACAATGACGGACATGTATCGCACAGACGTGAGTGACACGGCGACCGGGGACAGGAACAAAAAGCACAGCCAGAACCACGGTCTGACTACAGCGCCCTGTCCGCCAGTTTCAAGGTATCTGCAGGAGGCTGAGTGCCCCAACTGTGGAAAAGAGATTTTCGGCAACATACCCAAGAATCTTGTTCACGGCAAAGGGACTGCCAAGATAAGCGGCATCCTTATATCATGCTTGAACGTGGCATATAAGGGATAAAACCACGGCAGCTTACCATCAAAAGCAGCATGAGAACGAGTTCGACATGCTCCCATACTGCACAAAGGTGAGACCTGCAATGCGGAGACGAGGATAAAGCTTACAGTAGATGCGAAGAAGAGTCCAGTATATGTGGCGTTTCGAGCGCGATTTGGTCGGATCGATTTGCTGCCAAATATTGGTATTCGTTAGACCGGCGGAAGAGGTAACTGAACTCACCTCAAGGTAGTTCTCTGCGAGAGAGATCATTGAATCGGGATCACATAACAAAGGCAACTCGTCCAAAGCCGTGTGGGGCTGTCTGCCTGCGGTTACGACCAGGGGATCTAGAAATGCGACGAACATCCTAGAAAGGATCGAAGCTCTCTGTTCTTCGCTCGGCTGATATTTCGTAGACTGGTGGCGCTGTAATTAGTACTATGAAAACAAGAGAGCATGAAGATAGCTACATTGATCCCAGGCGGCGCGTAGTTCCGCGGAATGGTAAGGGGAATCACTACGGCTCCCAGAGTGAGAACTCC
The DNA here is from genome assembly GCA_001969225.1 of Ceriporiopsis andreanae CBS 279.92. NCBI lineage: Eukaryota > Fungi > Basidiomycota > Agaricomycetes > Polyporales > Meruliaceae > Ceriporiopsis > Ceriporiopsis andreanae. The sequence goes on from ALYI01003439.1 coordinate 22,996, forward strand.
AATCTTGGCCCAGAGAAGTGGTCCTTCGGAAGCGTCCACAGGGGATAGTGTGTATGTTGCTAACGGCCAGAGATCGCGGTATGCGAACACCAGCCAAGTGACCAGCAGAACAAAGTTCATGTGCCTGATGACGGGGAGGAAATCTATCAAGAAAGAGAGAATGCCCATGAAAGTGGTATAGACCTGGCTCCAATAAATAAATAAGGTCAGCTTTTCAGGGTCGCAGAGAAATTACACTGACGTAAGTCGCGCACAGGCCATACTGCAGCCGTCGGTTCGAAGTGGCAAAGTTCAAGGACAGAAAGCATGCACAGAGCAAGAACGCGCTCGAGGCCAGGCGCAGCAGACGCAGAGCCGCCGTAGTGAAACCGCCGAGTCCATCCACGCGAGCCTTGAAGAATACTCTGGCAGATACTCCTTCGTGGTTGCTGCCTGGCTGCGTAGCGTGATCCTGCTTCTTCGCGACGCGTCTGTGATAAGTCTCGGAGGAACATTGGGCGAGAAAAACGACGAGAGACGCGACTGAGGCGACCAGTGGTATAGCAAGCGTATCCCACAGAAAAATGTCGAGGCTGAGAGTACAAAACACGTCAATTAGATGTCTTTCCAGAACACGATCGACCGAAATGACGCGTACTGCGACTTGGCAGAGTCTGCACCTCCTACGACAGAGGTGATTGGCGTTTGTAAAACAGCCTCAGAGACGTTGAGCAAAGCTTGGATCATCTTCGTCGCCGTGTGGTTGAATATAGTGTGGGCGTATCAAACCATGCCTAGGCTGGACCGATATATATCCACCGATGGGAACGCCCCGAGTCAAAAGGTATTGGTTACGCGCCCGTCCTATCAGTCAAGCGGTGCCGGGGAAGAGGGCTGGAGTGATGGTCCGTCCAACGGTTGTCCAATGGCCACCTGCGAGCAATGTGTTCACACCAAAGGCTTTGAGACTGCTAAGTCAGTCACCCACTATAGTCTCACACTGCGGAACCGATGCGCTAGCGCTCGCGCCAGAACAAAGGCAACGCGTGTGCATTCGACATAGCTAGTGGCAAGGCGATGGGCAAGGTGAGAACTGCAACGATGATAAGAAGAGCTCATCGGTGAAAACATTGCGGATCAACAACTGTTCCGTAGGCGCGTGTTCAAGTACCACGTGGAGACAGCTCAATGACCGGACAATATATTCGCAACACATACTACTGAGGGTGCCAGAAGAATTATGGAAGACTAGACAGATGGGTGTGTAGGGGTCTGCGCGTTCTACTGCTATCCTTTCGCCATGGCGTACAATTTCTCCCGTTCTCCACTCGAGTCAACAAGAGCACGAAGATGACCTTCAGTCTTCAATAGATCGATTGGCCTCCCGAATTCCACCTGACGGGGGTCAAAGAGTCAGAGTGGTGATCACGGAAGCCGGAGGGCGGGAAAATTGTACAGACCAGGTTTCCATCATCGAGAACCATCTAGACAGACGGTTAGAGCACAACGGTATTCAGACGGTGGTACAGACTCACTATCTTGTCGTAATCCATGATAGTTCGCAAGCGATGAGCAACGGTGAGCAATGTTGCGCCGTCTGTCACTCGGTTTCGCAGCGAATCTTGGATGATCGCGTCTGTCTCGTAGTCTGCAGTTGCTCAGAGTCGGCGAGCGTACAGGATTCTAGTCCATAGCTCTCACCAATTGCAGAAGTGGCTTTGAATTTCATGAGCGAGAAATAATACTGAATATCACGCCGGTCGCGTACCTTCGTCCAAAATCAGAAGTTTACTCTGACGCACTATAGCGCGTGCAAGAGCAATGATCTGACGTTGTCCAACAGACAGATTACCGCCACTAGTCGCGATAGGACTGTCCAAGTTCAGCCGCCTGTTCTCGTCCATTGTGCTTTGAACGGCGAACAAACCCGCAGCAGACAGAGCACCGTTCAAGGTCGCGTCGTCCCATTGCGAGAACGGGTCTACATTTTCACGCAGCGTTCCCATCAATAGCTCGGGCTAAATTCACGAAGTCAGCCATGGAAAGCATATTGGTGATCGAGATACTCACCACCTGGGGGATGATTGTGATGTGAGAACGAAGAGCATCCAGGTTAAGCTCATCGGTAGGTATCCCAGAGTAATAGACCCTTCCCGTCGTGAGAATGCACCGAAGAAGAGCTAAAGTGAGCGAGCTCTACGAGCAAGTCAATATGATTAGCTAGATGAGCCTCCCCCCGACCTACCTTCCCGCTTCCAGTGCGTCCAACTTTGGACTCAAGATGAGTTGTGAGAGGGCACAATTCGAGGACCTACACTCACCGATGCCGACGCGTTCGCCGGACTTGATGCTGAACGATATGTTGTGCAGAATTTCCGGTCCGTCCTGACGGAAAATGTGGCGTGAGCCTAGGCAAGACCTCCTCAGGAAGACGTACCACCGAGTAGCGAGCCGACAGATTCTCCGCGCTCAGGTCTCCTGATGTCGGCCAAAAAGCAGGAGGCACACCTTCCTTGACTGCCTCGGGCTCATGGTCGATGACAAGGTATTGCTGGATGCGCTCCAAGCTGAGATCAGGGTGTCACTATTTGGCCAACAAATATAGCTGAGAGCATGCCGACCTGTTCCCTGTTGAACAAGCTCTCCCATGAGCATCGTTTTGAAGCTGATGAATATATACTCACCTTCCACTTCAAACTCGTTAAAGTAGCGCACAATCCAGACAATTATGCGACTGAACATCACTGATGTTCGCCGTATTAGAGGTGGAACTCATACGAAATAGCGACAAACATACCAGCCATGGTCAAGGAGAACCCGATTCGGGACGCGTCATATGCCTTGCCAGCCACGAGATAGCTTGCGAGTGCCGTTGAGAAAGCCGCAGCGAGAGCACCGGCGCGGATAGAGATCCATCTTTAGTGAGGTATGAGTGACTGATGCGCGGGTGAGAAGAACTGCTGACCGAGTGAGATTGTTGTAGGTAATCGTGGCTCTAGTATAACGATCAATTCGGCGGAACGACTCTTCTCTGAACGCGGCTTGCGCGCCATAAGCACGAATAGAGACTAATGGGAATAGAGAGTTGGTTTGATGCTCAATAAGAATAATGCGATAGACTCACCAAGTCCAGCTATAGCTGCACCGACATGCCCCAAAATACGTGAACGTGCATTGCTCCTCTCCCGCTTGACGGCGAGTTGTGTCCTCATCCACACCTGACCCATCAATACGCCTATAACACATAACAGTATACCGGGGAGACTGAAGATGGGTGTCATAACTATCACAACAACGAATCGAACTATGGCACCAGATATGAAGTCGACGAGATCGCGGAGATAGTCGACTACAGCGCCGTCGACTGGATGGACAGCAAACAATAAGCGGGAGTTCGAATGTGCCCAGATGAAATTACTCGCCTGCACCGATGTCCTGAGTACAGCGCGCTATGATTCTGGATGTAGGTGTCATGTCCAACCATCTGAGGTGGTTTCAATAAGAATCCTCAATAGACGCCACTTGCTCCACCCACCTCAACGTCGAGTGCAGCACGGAATCAACGAGTCTCATGTGGATGATACGAGAGGCGCGTATGGTGCCTAACGCGAAGACGGTGCTCGCGGCGCAGATGAATAGGAGCGTGACGAGGACGCAGGCGATATATAGCCCCATCCAACTGTGGTAAATCATGAGAGACATTCGACTGCGAGACCTGCCGCGGCACTTACTAGCGAACCGCAACATCGCGTGGATCGCGGTTCTCGTACTGACGAGCCCACGCACCCAAAACCCATGTCTCCGCAGTCATCACTAATTTGCTAGCAAGTGCGGACCCAACGAAGAAGACCCAGAATAGCATCAAGTTGAGACCACCTCCCGTGTTGCCGAAAAGCAGTTTTACTTCCATAACACTGATGTTATTGAGCTTCCCACATCAGGAATGTGACACTCACCGGCAGACCATCCGACGCGACCCTCAGATATTTCCTCATCCAGAACAAGTCTCCCATCATCCTTGGCCGTCACGATGTCGACTTCTTTGTTGGAAGACGCTAGTAAAAGTTCGGCTTCTTGAGCACTTGCGGTCGACAACGCCGCATCTTGTTCCAGAGCTCTCGACAATGACCCCTGACTGACTACGGACCCGTCTTTCAGTGCGACGACAAAGTCCGCAATCGGCGACGTCAATGCGATGTTGTGCGTCTAGACGGCGAACATCAGACGAGGGTCGAGGAGCGGCGCCACAGCGTACCATTAGAATAACCGTGCGCCCACGGATAAGGTCACCCTTGAAACATTTCTGCACGATCCATTGCGCGGTCTGGACGTCCAGGGCAGCTAGGACCTATTAGCGGGTCAATTCAATCGGTTTGATCTGCGCCACACTTGCTGAGAACCTACATCATCAAGTAAAAGTATTTGAGCGGATGAGTAGACAGCACGGGCCAACGTCACGCGCGCTTTCTGTCCGCCGCTGCAAAGCTTCCCTTGAATAACAACGCGAACGGCTACTGCAGGATGCGAACCTGAGTGTTATTCCTCTCTCCCCCACCTCCGTCTGATCTCCGGCTTTGAACAGGGAGAGGTCCTGCTCCAACGCGCAATCTCGAATAACTGCACCCAATGTAAGCTCCGGTATATTATACGGCGGTATATGACCGTCGTACCTTGCTCATATCGTGCCTGATTGTAGTCAGAGCCGAATAGAATATTGTTCTAGACACAGGTCAGCAAGCAAAGCACTGATCTCTGCGGTATCTGACGTACCCGTATAGTGTCGTTGAGTACCCATGATTCTTGGGCGTGGTAAGCAACACCCTGCTCGCGAGGCAGGTTCACGAACGCCGCGGGAGAAGTCGGCGTTTTATGCATCTCGCCTAGGGAAGAAGAAATTAGAAGCTAATTCACGAGTAGTTTAAGAGTGTACGCTTTACCGAGTAGTGCCATCAATAAGGACGTCTTGCCTGAACCAGTAGGACCGACGACGAGATTGATAGATGCCGGCTTGAATTTGATCTCCTCATCGATACGGAGGCTGAATCTGCGACCTGCCGTGCTCGAACACTGTGCGTCGCCTTCATTGTTCCAAGAGAAAGAAGCTGCCCGTATGGTCACCACTTTACGGTCATCAGCATGACTAGATTCTAGGTGCTCTGGGGATTCGCCATCCGTAAAAGCGTCTAGCAGCTCTGTCTGTGGAACGTCAACGAGGTCATAGGCATCGCAGAAGCATACACACATCGTGCAAGAAGCCGTTAAGACGGTCCAACGAGACCTTCGCTGAGAACGTGGTCGATAATATATTGCGATCGCAGAACGCGGTTCATACCTCGAACAAGCTCCATGAGCTGGTGGGAGGCACCGTTAAAACAATCCGCAATGCCGTCAAAGACTAGGTATGGTGTGAACGACGGTCAATCTGTAATGAGACCGCACATACCGTCTATTGCCGGGAACGCTCGGGACGCTGGCCACGATGTGAGAAGAGAAGTCGTACATGGGAGAAGGAGGTTTCATACCTGTCAAACTGTTCTCCATCACAAGGGTCTACATAATCCAAGTCAGCCTCTTGTACCGTGGAATATTCTATTTTACGTACGTAGATCGCAAAGGTGACGACCATGGAAGCTATAGGAATCCCATTACTTCATAGGGTCAGCTTGCGTGCACAGTCAGATGGTCGAGGACTGTACATACTTGAGAATTCGATTCAGCAGGTTATACATCTTTAACCGCCACAAGGCATCTAGCTCTGCGCGACGCTTCTGATCAATGTTTTCGCTCATCCTGCCTTCCCATCCGAACATCTTCACCATCCGAATGGCGCCACCCATGACTAGTCTGATGTGAGCCATGGTCATCGTGCACGTAATATACACTCACCTTCCGTGATGAGCTGCACACGAGCATCGCTCTGTTACAACGTGTCAGCTATCCGAAAACTTGCGGTGCCGCCATTGTGCAAACCTTGTCCATCCGCTCTGTTTGCACGGCGTGATAGCGTTTTGCGATAAGCCCCGGACCGAACATCATAATCATCATAGTCGCCAGACCAGCGAAGACACTGGGACATTTGAGGTAAATACCCACCATACGAGTGAGGATCATAGACGTACCTCCAACCAAGAATAGCGTACAGAAATACTACAGACAATAAGACGCTGAGTGGCGCCATTGCTGCTCGCTAAAATCAGCAAAGGAGACCGCAGACATCGCGGGATAAATAAGGAACTGACCGACTAGCAGAAACTCGTTAGCGTATTGAACAACATTCAGGTCTGCCGTGACAAGGTTGTTAATCTTCCCGGTCATGTTATCTCCACTGGCTGCAGCCTGAGCTTGACCGCTGGCACTGTCGATCTCCATTGCGGTCAAATTATCCCTGTTGGTGTTCGCAACATTCGCTTTCAGCCTGACACGTAGGGCATGGTCGAAGACAACTTGTGTCATGAAAGCTTGAAGCTGCGCGACAATCCGCAGCTGTGGCCCAAGGCATACGGGTTAGCTACAGGAAACCGGCCCACGAATGACAGGATACGTACGACGACAGACATATATCGCACCGACGCGAGAGACGATCCAAGAGGACCTAGGAATAGCAGCGAGAGCCAGAACCATGGCCGGATGATTGCATCTTGACCGTCGGTCTCGAGATAGCTGAGACAACTTGAGAATCATGGCGCTTGCCCCGTGACAATAACGCGCACCTAAGGAGTCTGTTTACAGCAAATGGGCTTGACATAGACGATGCATACTATCACCGAGGCTCAGTAACTCTCAGAGACTGCATTCAGTGCATGGCATACCATCAGAAGCATCATCAAGATGAGCTCGATATATTGATAACCTGTAGGACGCGTTATGGACATCGCGTAGAGTGGCTTGGTACGAGTACTGACCGTAGATGCTCATGAGGGTCCAGAAAATGTGACGTTTTGAGCTGGGCTTTGTAGGATCGAATCGCTAGAGCAAACATCAGCAAAGGTGGAGCAGATATGTATAAGTATTGATAAACCTCGACGCAGCGTTTGTCCAGACTATTCATTGAATCAATATCACATAGGGATGGCAATTCTTCCAGCGTGGTGTGAGACCTCCGACTAGCAGACCAGATCAGCGGGTCGAGGAACGCCACAAACATCCTCGACAAGATGGACGCTGTTTGCTCTGGGCTTGGCTCGATCGTGGAATCCTGATAAGGGTTATCAACTATGTAGGTTGTTTCTAGCAGATGAGATGCAACCTTCAGGGTGTACGGAACGTATTCACGCGGGATAACGAGAGGTACGATTACAGCACCAAGCGTCAACGCGCCGATCTTCGTCCAGAGAATGGGTCCCTCGGAGGCGTCAACAGGCGAGAGTGTGAACGTTGCGAGAGGCCAGAGGTCGCGATACGCAAACACAATCCAAGAGACCAGTAGAATGGCGTTCATATGCCTCGTGGCCAGGCGAGCCCCCCAGAAACCATTCAAGGAGAATATTCCGATGACAGATGTGTATGTCTGTCTTCCAGTAAGTCCAAACTTGTCAAGCGAATGAGACAACGTACGTAGGTGGCGCACAGGCTATATTGCGCCCATTTGTCGGACGAAGACGGGAGAGCCGTGAGGACGGTCGAACCCAGTAGGAATATACACGAAAACAGACGCAAGAGATTTAAGATCATAGTTTTGTAGTTGCCCTGATATTTGGCACGTGAACCGGCGCTCCGCTCCAGCAAGATGGTCGCGTCGTCGCTCTTCTGCCATATCTTGCTGAAAGCCCGAGCGACAAGCAAGATGACGGAGATAGCCACCGCAACAGAGGGCAGGATGCGCGTATCGCGCCAGAGAACCCTGCAGCATGGATGTCAGTACCTTGAAACTAGTCACGCTCCTCAAAGAACAGGTGCCGAGGCGCGTACTTTATGTCTCCGATATCAGCGAATGTTGCTATAACTTGAGCATTGTCAGTAGCAGGACGGAGCAAAGTCTGAGCGGACATTTCTTCAAGCGGCGCGGGGAAATGATGGCATGAAGGGGTCGAGGGCCTCTGTATTTATCTTCCCAAAACTAAGGCCACGAGTCAATTGCATTTCGGCGCTTCTGTAATTATCCCACCATGCGGCCCCGCAGAAACGACCACTATCACGACCGTCACCGCTATCCTTCCAATGAGCACGCACAATCAGTACGAGCACATGAAAGCAAAGTGATAGAGTCACCGTGAACGGCCCCGTCTTAACCAGAAGACAACTCAACATCGTGCAGGCAAACGTGAGTGACAAGTTGCAGAGAAGTCAGATAGTACTTCAGTGTCGGCCAAGAACATGACCTATTGACGGTGCGAATTCCAGAAGTGTATTCATTGCAGAAGAATCTACGGACAGGTCTATCAACCGACGATAAGCTTGCCCTCGGCGTCGTTGAAGTCGTACTGAGGGACTTCCAGGTTGAGCTGAATGATGTCATCAGTAAAGCGCGACGGTGCACAGCGCAAGGCAAGCGTACCGGAGCAGGTCCCTTGCGAATGCGGCCAGCTAGATGGCGCAGGTATGAGTGGATGCATACACTGTACAAGTTCGCTTAACATACAGATATCATAATGAGAGCCGTGGCATGGGCAGAACCTACGGAGAACCACAACGCGTCAATGCCGAAAGGTGTCAGCCCAAGCACAAGTACGCACCAACCACCGAAGTCGCCCGCCTCGCCAATGGGCACGCAACCCAAGTGAGTGCAGACACCGAGCATGACAAGCCACTCCGGCTTCTTCGTCCTGCTCTCGTCGCTCTCCGGATCTCTCATTGACTTCCAGTCTTCGCTCCGCGCCTCCTGGATCTCCTCCTGCGTGCGGTGGCGGATGAACACAGGCTTCCCGCGCCATTTGAGGAGGACGTTCTTGCCCTCGGGGATGCTAGCGAGCTCGATTTCGACCTTGGCGAGCGCAAGCACGTCCGCAGACGCGGACATCGTGCGCAAGAACTCGGTGATAGACGACTGGGCGGCGGTCGCGGAGAGCAGACCCAGCGAGCCGATCATGAAGTACGAGACGCTCCGGTTCGTGTTCTCGTCCTTCGCCTGATAGTGCGAGAAGTCGGGGACCTGCGGCGCATCCTTGCGCACGACGGAGGTGTGCAGGAGGCGTTGCTGGTAGAAACTAGTCGTTTGGGCTGCGGGGTTACAGTGGAATGTCATTCAAGAGCTTTCGGAACGGTGTAGAACACATAGGACGCGCGACGGCGAAACTAGACGTACCGCTAGCGAAGGTCTTGGACACCAGACCTGACGAGGTCGCGGAGACGCTGCTCGCGAACTTGGCTGGGACGTCCGAGCGGGGTCCTACGGCACCGTGCCCATGTTCGTGCCCGTGTCCGCTCGCGGGTGCACGGACAGAAAGGTTGATGAGCGACGCGCCTGGCACGCCAGAGGCGAGGGTGCGGACTGTTGGAGGGAGGTTGAAGGCTGTTCTGGAGAAGGCGATGGCAGCCATGGCGGACAAGAGGTCGTTGCTCGTCGCCGCGCGCGGTGAGCTCCTTCACCCGCAGGCGCTTCCGGCTTCCCCACGGTCACGCCCATTCCGGTCCGCCCCGCGAACCACTCACGTCGCGCCAATTTCTGGCTGCCCTCACGCGGAACTCAATGGCAGAATTACAATGAATTGTACAGGTGAAATCTACACGAATGGTATAATCCTGAAATCTAGGGTAACAAGAAGTAATCGTAACGGTCAACGCCTTGTCATGAGGTTTGTCTTTGTCGTGAAAGATGTTCGTCGAGGCAGCTAAGCACACGCTGCTTCGGGTATTTTGGTGCGGCAGGGAGATTCTTCTGCTTGACTAGTCGGCGCACGACGTTAGGATCTAGCAGACAGGTATTAGCGAAAGTGGTGATCAACGTGGCTTAGAAGGCTTACAATCGGAGATAATGCCGTCAGCATGCCACTCGAGCAATTGCTCAGCGACATTCATTCGATTTACCTATCGCATACCGTGATCAGATACAGGACTTGTACGAATACTCGCGGAACGCACAGTCCAGGGTTTTACGGCGACTCCGAGCCCGTGAGCTTCCTCAATCATGTCCTGAGGGAGCGGAGTGAGATGTAGTTCGCTTTATCCCGAGCAACATCACATACCTCGGTAGTAAAAGCAATATATCCTTGCTGCATTGGATCCTTAACAGGGCTGCCGTCATGGACAGCAGCCGGCGACAGGATATCCGCGCGAACATAGCGAGCGGCCTGCGCGACGCGTCGCCCAAACGTGGGACCTGGAAACGCGTCGAGGTCCAAGCCGGCAAGCCACGGTGTGGTCTTGTTATTATGGTTCGTGGCTGTGTCTCTACGGTGAAATAGTTTCAGAGAATCAGTACACAAGCACGAATGAGACTCGAGATGACTAACGAGTCAATCAAAGCAGAGGTGACCATTTCTGGGTCCAGTTTCTGGGGACACTGGTTTGTATGAGTGATTACGCGTGAAATCTATTTCTCACCTTCATCCCGACCAAAGTCCTCCAATCAAAGCTTTGATACTATCGGGGACTATATGAGCAACGAGACAGGTGATATACTTGTAGAACCAACCGTGATCAAGGGCTTGTATGGGCTTGCGGCAAATATCGCGTGCTGCTTGTACACAAAATCGGCCACGCCCAACGTTTGATTGGGATGCTGGGCATTAATCTTCGACTCGATATTCCATTGGATCTTATGTGTCGGGTCCGCGCATTCAACAAAGTCGAACACTTCCTCCATAGTCGAGATTCGCGTGCCCGGATACGTCAATTGAAATTCTGCGAAATAGGCGCGTTTCAGCGAAAGCCGCCGACGGAACAGACGCGAAGACCCACGATATCCATCCTGCCGCAGCGACCCGCAATCTAGCGTCTTCAACTGCGCCAGCGTCAGGTTCGCGACAAATGTGCCGACGTAGGGGAAGTCGGGGTCGTCAGGGAACTGAGGGTGGGATATGAGTCATGGGGGGTCGGCGACGCGGATAGGAGCGGACTCACTGCAGGAGTTGTGTCTAAGCACTTTTCGGGTGTGATGTTCTCGTCATGCCACACAACGACATGACCGTCCTATGGTTCATCTGTCAGGATTTAGTGTATGTTCCATCAGAAGTCACACACCTTTGTGATTCCATTATCCAACTCTAATGTAGTCGCGCCGTCTATTAGGCCCCTGGTGCGACATGTTAACCTGCATTCGCTTCGAGAAGCATTTGACACGTACCAAGCGAAGCTGGGAAGGGTATTCTCTACGGTGTTTCCTCTTCCCCCTCTATGTGCCTGCGAACGACCTTCGCATACTCATTCCCAACACTGTCGCGTCAGGACGCACCTGCACATCAAAGAACCTATTTGGGGATGGCCTTGCTGCGAACTCTTGAGCCGGGAACGCCGCGAGCGCGATGGCCTGGCTTGCGGCGAAGAGAGCTGCTGGCGGGATGGGGAGCATGGGGGTGCGGTGGAAGGGGGGGCTGCACCGCACAGGGGTGCTCGTCGCTGTACAAAAGCAATCCGGACGTTGCCTAGGTTGTGCGCATCGCTGAGGACGTACCGGGGCAGCTTCTCACCAACACACGTTGGACGGGAGAGAGCGAGGCTCGCAGGCACAAGCGAACGTTGCTCCGTGTCTAACATAAGCGATTGCCGATTATGGCATGTGCCACCCTATTTTGGGACGCAGATCATCTGCCGCCGGGAGACTAGAGTGGGCGCAGTCCAGTCCGCCCCGGAAAACGTGCATGAAAATATTTAAAATCTAGGCAGCCCGCCTGTGAGTGAAGGTGTCTTGCTGCCAATTTGGATCCGAGCCAATCGTCGCTCACCTCGGACACATGTTTCAGGACACCCGTGGTCGCAGGCTTATGAGAGACCCTGAGTAAACGTGCGCGATGAAGTCAGGGAGAAGAAGCGCGAAAGAAACGCGGTCGCAGACGACGCGTCGGGGTCGTATATGGCACACTGACGCATCAGATCCGCCGCGAATCACTACTCAGCAGGTGAATGGAAACGAATGCTTGAGGTTGTCACGGCGCCCCTATTCACGCGTCTAGGACGCCGCAGTCTCATCTTGCATATGTTCACACCTAAGCTGCTCACGAGCGTACTGGTATGAACATTGAGGTCGGTCGAGAGCGTAGCGCGCGGTTTCACGGTCATCAAGCGCGGGTTGACGGTCGAATGATTGTTCGCGGGCCCTATGCTGCAGAGATTACAGGGTATAGCATTGGCTGGATAAATGTCCGCTATCGCTATGACGGCTTCGAGGTCGCGGAGCTATCTGATGCGGCTGCAGAAGGTGCCGGTACCTCTGGAGGATCTCCTTCCAGGTTCGATAGACCTAGGTTTCTCCATTCGTCCCGGTCCATCAATCCCCTTTAGAGCGTTCAGATAAGCACAGTGAGGACGTATAATGACGCACTTGGCCATCCGGCACTCTAAGTAATTCCGATTGAGTACCCTGCAAGGTGTTGAGTTGTTCTTATTCTTGCGCAGACAAGCAAGATACTCTTTCATGACGTCCTTGCATTCACCTGGAGTACACGAGGCGCAAATCGCTCATTAGCTGGGCTATGATTGCGCCGTTCACACGATGTACCGACGCACCGAAGTGATCAAGAGGAAACGATCCCCGGTCCTTCCCAACAGACAGCGTCAACTAGTCCCGTGCCAAGCCTCAAACGTAAAACAGCGTACTGGGGGATTTGGCGAGAAACCTGTAGAGATTGAAGGAGGTCGACCAAACGACATCGTTGGCCAGAAAGTGCAGCTGAAAGCCCTTGTGGTCGCAGTAGCACCGGACAAGATGATGGTGAGAGCGAGTCGTGCGCGCAGCCGGGAAAGAGCCCATGAGCGCCCGGGCCGGCAAAGGCCGAGGCGCAAGAAAGGGCGAAGCGCTTGCCAAAAGCAGGAGCGACGAGTTCGAACCCTCAGGGAATTCGGAATTCACTATTCGGAATTCGCTTACATGGTATATAGAGCAAGGTATCATATCTAAACGTTCATCGTTGCACTTCCTTCCCCTTGCCACCACTCAGATCATTATTTGGACCGTCTCCCTTGCTCTCTGGCTCATCCCGCGCAGCGTGCTCAGGTGTTTCGTCGGATTCGGGCTCGTCCTGCGACTCGCGACTTTGCGAGGTCGAGGCTTCGGGCTGGGACGCGTGTATACGCTTGCTTTTCAACATGACGATCTCCTTCAACCACCCATTCTCGCGTCGTAGCTCGGAGGCTTCGCGCTCGAGCTCCTCCACCCGCCCGGACAAGTCGGTAATCGATCGCTCGAGGTTCAACGTCCACTGTTTCTTCTTCACTCGAAAACGCGCTGTCGTGTGACGCCTCGTCAGACGCGCCGAATCGTCGCAGGACCGCGTAGGAGACTTACCTGACGCAGCGGTGTTGCGTCTGCGCTTCTCCTCTGCGCTCGCAGCCGTCTCGGGCTCCCCGCCGTTGTCGGCATCCGGGGAGGGCGTATTTGTAGGCTGGCCCATCACGCTCTCGTGCGCTTGCTCAGGCGTCAAAGGGGAGAGAGGGGACACCGCGGTAGGCGAGAACTGTGTCTGCGCCTCCGAGCCCGAAGGGAGGCCGCCGAAGGAGTGGCTGGGGAAAGGTACGTGGGTCTGCTGTTGTGCCATTTGCTGATGTTGTTGAGGTTGCGCGGCGTGCTGCTGCTGTTGCTGTTGGGAATGCTGGAGTTGCATCTGCAGCTGCATGTACTGCAGCCACGCCATGAAGGTCTGCGACAGGAGGGGGTTGCTCAGCTGGTTCTGAGCTTGCTGGGGCTGCTGAGGGAGCTGCATGTTCGCGTTCATAGCTGGGAACTGGGAGAGCAGGAAGGATGGCGGATATAGCTGAGGCTGGGGGCCCTGCTGGTCCTCTGACATGGCGAGAAGAGACCTGAAGAGGGCGTCGTCTTCTAGGTCTGACACAGACTGCGGGAAGGCCGCCGAGCCGCTCGGTGCTGCGAATGGAAACTGTAGGTCGAGGGTGTCTAGAGGAGGCTAAGCATAGGAAAGTTAGGAGCCGACAACACCAGTGGAGACCGGAGGCACTGCAGTCTCACCCTGTGACTTGGACCAGGGATTGGACCGACGGTTGGCTGGCTGTAGGACCTGCCTCGGCGATGGATGTTAGGGTCGTTGCTGCTTCCTGGCGGGTTGGGATCACGGTGATCCATGGGAGGAGGAAGATATAACGGACCCCACATACAACGCCCAGGAGCGATGTGCCAGCGCGTGGAAGTGAATGCGGTACGTCCCCGAGAGCACTGGAGGCCTTCCCACCACTCATCGCAAGCCCTGGTTCTGATAGCGATACCTCGTCAATTTCCAATCCAAATATTCCAATTGCCCCTTCGGTAACGCGGCGTTTAGGTGTTTACCAGCTTTATACAAATAGAAGTCATAATGTCGTGCTGCTAGCGGAAGGAACAAGCCCTTGCGCAAAGCCAACATTGAACGTGCGCAATCCTTCGCTCGTATGGCGACAGCCTCGGTTAAGAGCGCTGCTCTCCAGACTCGCGCAACGCGTTTCTAATGACCTCGGCACACGCGTATCGGCGTGTTCTCGCGGCAGCGTATTTCGAGGGCATTCGTCCTTGTCTGCAGGCCTCCGTGTACGTTGACAGAACGTGTATTTACGACCAACAATATATGTTTTCCGAATAATAACCTTGACCGAGCCTGACATCCTCCGTTTCCCACGGTGCTGATGGATTAGTCAGCTCCCCACGACACGCGTATTCGACGCGTAAGTGACGTCCGACCGCTGCTTGCTCTTGATCTGCCACATCCTCTTCGTTCTTACGACAACCATTAGCAAAAGACAACACGCAATGGTAAGCTCAATGCTTTTGTCTGTATTGGTCAGTAAATCATTCTCGCAGATCGTCAGAATTCGTTCCAAGGATGGCAACTACCGCTTTGATCTCCAGCCTACTGCAGACATATCAGAACTTGTGGCGAAGGTACGCCTCCCCTTTTCATTTTTTACTAAAGACCGACCCTTGTTTCAGGCTCTGGAGACCACCACGGATGCTGACCCAGATTCTCTAACCGTGTCCAATCAACCTCGAGGCAACGAGACGCTTGTCTCGACCTTGGGAGGCAGGACCCTAGAGTCATTGGGAATCAAGTATGTGAAGGCCTGTCTATTTTCATTACACTTCGCTCACAATTTGTAGACACGGAGATTTACTGTTTGTATCCTACAAATCGCGGCCCACTCCCAGTACATCGCATCCCGAGACCAGCTCCGCAACCACACAAGTGGCCCCGGGTACCTCAGCACCGCGGCCCTGGGAAGCCGCCCACGAGGATCCCGTAGACACGTACTGGCGCTCGCGCGATGGCAAGATCCCCCGCAATCGCGACGCAAGCTTGTGCAAGCACGGCCCAAATGGCATGTGCGACCACTGCATGCCCCTCGAGCCGTACGACCCTGGCTACCACTCCGAGCACAACATAAAGCATCTTTCGTACTATGCCCATTTGCGGAAGCTTGCGCCAAAAGGCTCCGCGGCGACCGGTGCAGCTGCCTCGTTGCCGCCCCTCGAGCCGCTGAGCTACAAGGTGAAGGTGCCCTGTCCGGTAGGCACCCATGCGCCATGGCCCGCAGGCATCTGCACCGCGTGCCAGCCGTCCGCGATTACGCTGCAGAGCCAGCCGTTCCGCATGGTCGACCACCTCGAGATCGCCTCGATGGACATCATCGATCGGTTCCTCCAAGCGTGGCGCACAACCGGGCTGCAGCGCTTTGGGTGGCTGATAGGCCATTACGCGCCGTACGAGGAGGTGCCGATGGGGGTCAAGGCGGTGGTGGAGGCGATACACGAGCCGCCGCAGGAGGGCGAGCTCGACGGACTGGCGCTGGGCCTGCCTTGGGAGGACGAGCCACGCATCAAGGAGCTCGCGAAGCACGCCTCTGAGCCCCTCAGCATCGTTGGCTACATATTCACCGATCTCAGCCCCCAGGCCGAGGACCGCTCGAAGACCCAGTACAAGCGGCATCCGCAGTCATTCTTCCTCTCGTCGCTGGAAGCCATCTTCGCCGCACACGTGCAGCTAGCGAATCCCTCGCCGTCGCGCTCCTCGCCGACCGGGCTGTTTTCCTCACGCATGATTACAGCTGTGCTCACGGGCACAGAGGATGGCGCGATTGACGTGAACGCGTATCAGGTTTCAGAACAGGCTAGCGCGATGGTAGAGGCCGACATGATCGAAGCCAGCGTGGACCCCGCAATCGTACGCGTGAAGGAAGAGGACAGGACTCAAGACTCTGCGCGCTATGTCCCTGACGTGTTCTTCCGCTACAAGAACGAGTACGGCCTCGAGGTGAAGAAGAGCGCGAAGCCGTGTTTCCCGGTTGAATATCTCATCGTCAACGTGAGTACCAGAATAAGTCAGCTGCATGAGTTGTACGGTGCTCATATGTTGCGATCCAGGTGTCCCACGGCTTCCCGCAGAATCCTGCACCCCTCTTCCGGTCAATCAAATCCAGCATAGAGAACCGTCCTGGCATAGAGCACCAAGGCGTCGAGGGCGTGATGCAGGAGCTTTCCCGCCTGCAGGCGCCGGACATCAATCCGGGCACGCAGTCGGTGGACTTCAGCCGTCGCGCCGCGCTCGCGGACTATCTGAGCGACTGGCATCTCGTCGCCTTCCTTGGCACTACCCAGCTGGTGTCGCAGGTACGTGCCCATGTCGCCATCATCGCCGTATCTGCGTATCTGTGTCGCGATCTGACGCCTCGTTCCTGGAACAGGAGGACATGAAGATACTGCTCCGCGTGGCGAGCGCGCCGGATTTGAAGGACAACGGCGACGTGCTTGACCAGCTGTTGATGACGGAGAGCTGGCAGACGCTGATGACGTTCGCCCAGGAGATGGCCCGTGAGTCGCATCTCTCGGTCTTACCGCGCCCTGAGTCCGCGAACTGATGCGTCATTCATATGTACAGCTGCTGCACGTCCGGCGACATCCGCTCCTAGCGGCGCGGGCGGGACGGCGATGGAGGAGGACATCCCTGCAGAGCTGTACGACCAATTTGCGCGCGAGGGTGATGCTGGCGGAGCGGGCGGGTCGATCAAGATATGCCCGCATTGTACATTCGAGAACACGCACGGCGGGAGCGACTGTGAGGTCTGCGGTCTGCCGTTGTAGTTGCCAACCCCACACGATGCAATTGTCCGCTTATGCGGCCGCTGTATTCAGTCTTATCAATACGCTTGCCCGAGCTCATGCGAGTGCACTTCTGTTTATTTTCTGTCCGAGAGTTGGCATGCTTGAAGGATTGTGAGCATGGAAGCATTGTCGCTCGATTCTCGGAGCCTCAGGCCCCAGGGTACCTCGGCCTGTCGCTTGTCGCTTGTGGCCGGCAACCACTGACAGTGGTGACTGACCACTCGTCAGGCCAACGGTGACTGGTGCTCCCTAGTCACTGGTCAGCTAGTACCGACGGGCCAAGTGCCCAGTACCCCCACTCCCCACTCCCCACTGCCCCCCACCGACCCCCGACTCCCGAGTCTCCTCCAATAAAACTTTGACCACTTTGACGAACTGTCCAAAACAAAAGCTACGGCACCCCAGAGGCGCTACCAGGGCTCGAACCTGGGTTTTGGGAATATGAAATCAGAATCCCAAGTGATAGCCACTACACTATAGCGCCCGTGCGCGTCTTTCGTCGGAGTAGTTGGCGTATGTAGAGAACGCGTACGAAGCCGTAGGATACTTAACTTCTCAGAAATTATGTGCTACACGGACTCTGCGACTGGTGGCAACTCCCAGCCTGCAGGGCCAAAATGGGGCACGACGACAGACTTTCCTTCTTTTGTCTTTATAGGTTTGGAGAACGTGCATAGCGATTTGCCCAGGCTGGGCAGCCACGCTGCGTTGACAACCGTAAGTCCTGTGGAAGGGTCAGAATAATTGCAAGTAGTAGAAGTTGCAGCAGAACTCACCTTTTATCCAGACCTTGGAGGTCCTGACGACTTCGAGGAAGACCACAAAGTCCGGCGGGGGCTGCCCGGCCAGGACAGAGGATGGATGGATAAACACGTCTTCGTCGATCCCTAATGCACGATATGGCACTCCCCGAGCAGTAGTAAATTGTTTGCCCGTGGCGGCATCCTTGGAGACTTTATCCTTTCGCACTGCAACTTGGTCGATAAAACCAGCCGCTAGGAGTTGTCTGAGTACTTTCAACTACAACGGGTGTTAACAACACTCGCTTCACGTGACAATCCTCCGTGTGCCTTACCTGTAAAGCATTGGGAGGCAAGAGATTCGCCACAAAACCAGCGTTCGAATCTGGGAAGTTCGTTTGCACGATATTACTGATCTGTGCGCGTAACTTGTGGATTTCTTCCATCGCCTAATCATCCTGTTAGATCACATACACGTGTGTACACTGTGCACGAACCTTCGGACGAACGAACTGTTCTGTGCAGAACTTGTGTCCTCCACCGGCGTATTCATACGCGCCAACGACAGATAACACTCGGAATACATCACTGGAATGGGCTCCGAGCGAGGCGTGGCCCTAGACCTGGTCAACACGCGGCAGGCTTGAACAGCTTGCGGAACATACCTCTTGAGACTGAAAGAACGCTTTCCGACGAATGCGACGAGCCTCCTTGGCTCTCGATGCGTCGCCAGTGAGATGCGCAAGTTCTTCCCCATCTTCGGGCGAATCATCCTCTTGGTCAAGCGCCTCCTCTCGTAAGAACGGGTCGCCGACTGACAGCGCGGACACCACAGTAACGATATATGGCAGACAACCGTGCTGCCGGCCGCTCACTAACATCCTAGCATATCGCGGAGACAGCGGGAAGAGGGACATCGCTCTTCCAATGTCGGTGATCTTCCCGCCAGCGCCAGACCCAGGGTCTGGCGCAGACAGTGCACCCAGGTGTGTTAGGATAGTCTCAGCTTTCCTCAAGCTCAGCCGATCGGGGGGAGTGGGGAAGGGGAAGTTGATCACAGCGTCGATGTGCATACTCTTCATCTGAAGCGCCACGCCCTCGATAGGCATACGCAAGATCTCCGGCTGCGAGAACTGTTCGAAGTAGTGCTCGAAGAGAGCTGATGAGTAGAGCCTGTAACAGTGGCCGGGACCGGTACGACCCGCACGGCCCGCACGTTGCGCCGCAGATGCTTTGGACGTCCAGCTGACTTGGAAGGCTTGTACGCCGTTTTCCATGTCGTAACGTCTCTGCAAAATGACTGAGAATTGCCCTAAACTTCACGGGGTATCTTGGGACATACCTCTTTGGCTCTCCCGCAGTCTACAACATATCGAATGCCGGGAATCGTGAGAGAAGTCTCGGCGACGTTCGTAGAAACCACAACGAGTCGACTTCCGGCAGGTGGCGGATCAAATACCTTCATCTGCTTTGCGCTCGGTAGCAACGCGTACAAAGGCACAACGTGCATCGGCGCTAGAATACCAAGGTCAGACAAACGGTTGTGCAGGAATGGATAAGAAACTAGCTACGCACAATCAGACTCTTCCGTGTCAATTCCAAGCTCTTCGTTGTTTTCGTCGTCGTCGCTGTCCAAAGCATTTTCGTCCATGTCAGCATCACCAAAATCGCCGTCATCGTCCAGAGCGAGCTCTTTTTCGGCGCCAAGGTCAAGGTCCTCCGCCTCGACGTCAGCTGAAGCAAAATCAGCAAGATAGTAAGTGTACGTCGGATTCGAGGTGACAGACCTTGTGCAGGGGCCACGTTAATTTTTTGGTCAACGTCTTCAGTATCTGCATTCAAGCGAGCAGATGGTACACTCCTCCGCTGTTTCCTCTCTTCCAGCGCTTTGGCGCTATACCGCGCCTCCAACTTTCTGCAGGCGCCGGTAATCTCGTTTTGACCGGTGAGGAAGATGAGTATGCCGCCAGGAGGCAGCCGTGCGTGGATTTTGCTCGCCTTGCGGACGGACTCAGTGACATAGTCGGATACTGTGCGGCGGCTGAAGTGGACGGTGACAGGATGCTGGCGGGCCTGCACGTTGATGATGGGTGGTGGAGTTGCGAAGAGGGTAGTGTTCTCCGCAAAATCTGAGACGCGCAAAGTTGCGGACATGATGATGAGGCGCAAAGGCTACTCCAGTAATTGAGCTGATATGAGTCATATACAGTCGGACGAGACGTACCTTCGCACCATCTTTCTTCTGCACCCACATCTCCTCGCGAAGCTTGATTACTCTGCTTAGCACGCCGATCAACACGTCTGTGTTCATGCTCCGCTCATGTGCCTCATCAATGATGATGACAGAGTACTTCGTAAGCAAGAAGTCGGTTGCGAGCTCCCGGAGGAGGACGCCGTCCGTCATGAACTTGATTGACGTGTCGGGCGACACAGTCGCATCGTAACGGATCTGGTACGAGACCTTGGAGGACGTGAGAGAGAGTTCGTGCGCGACGCGCGCCGCCATGGACATAGCAGCAACACGACGCGGCTGGGTCACACCGATCATGCCAGGGTTGTCTACGAGTGGATTCAGCCGTTATGACTAGTTAACTGGTCGCGAAATTTCTCACCACTCCCGGCCGAACCGAAACCCGCCTCATAGAGGAACTGTGGCACCTGAGTCGTCTTCCCGCTACCAGTCTCACCGCAAATAACGATTACGCTATTCAGCAGGATCGCTTCCATAATCGGCTGCTCCTCCGCCACGATAGGTAACAATAGTCGTGCGGCCTCGACGTCTGGTGGACGCGTCACGTCCATAACCTTGTGCTTGAGACCGCCTGTCTTCGCTGCTTGGTCTTGGAGATACTTCGTGAAGGATGTCTCTGGAAGCACAAGATCCCTGCCAAGAGGTCCCCGCATTTCTTGCGGTTTCGACGGGCCCATTTTCCGCTTCTTGGATGGTGGCACTGCCTCCTGAACTGTCTCAGTCGTTGTGGTATCGGGTTCAACTTGTGCCATATAGCTCTTAGCCACACTTAATTGCTTG
Organism: Ceriporiopsis andreanae CBS 279.92; assembly: GCA_001969225.1. NCBI lineage: Eukaryota > Fungi > Basidiomycota > Agaricomycetes > Polyporales > Meruliaceae > Ceriporiopsis > Ceriporiopsis andreanae. The sequence goes on from ALYI01003439.1 coordinate 43,919, forward strand.
ACGGCCCACTCCTTGAAACCAAGCTTTTTGCGCTTGGGCGCAAGCGAGTCGTCTTGACCTCCACCTTTGCTTTCGTCTTCCACCCCATTTCCGTCGTCGCTGCTCTCGTCATCCTCAGCCTGGTCACCTTCTTCGACTTCTGGCTCAGATATGGAGTCAGCGTCGTCGTCATCGGTGTCGTTCGCAGAATCAGAGCTATCAAACGAGGTATCGGACTCTTCTTCCGGGATCGCCTTCCCGCGGGCAGCTCTGCTCTTCCAGGAGGAGAATGTCTAAAGATACAAAACAACAATCAGACCGCGAGATCACAGAGAGTAATCGAGCGGACCGTTTTGCTCTTCTTTCTCTTGACAATCCGAGGCGCAACAACGGTACCATCCGGGTTTCGTTGAAGCGCGCTGCCAACGGCAGGAGGGTCGACCGGCTTCGAAGTCGAATTGAGAGCCGTGACGAAGCCAGAGTCCACAACCACCACGGGATTAGCTCTGGACGTTCCAGTCTGGCAGATACTCGTGTCTGACTCTCCAACAGACTCCGCGACGTACATTTGAACGTCCTGTTCGAGTGCAGCATCAAGGTCATCTTCGCTGTCGTCTGAGATATTATATGTATTCGCGGAACGTTTGCGTTTGCCGGTCTGAGCGCGACCTTCCATGGTCCGCTTGAGCTCGTGATGCTCTTCGCGTTGCAACCGCTCTTTGTGCGTCATGGCCTTTCCAGTACCGAGAGTAGACGAGGAGGCAAGGCCAAGAGCGTTGGGGAGTTGCGCTTGACTCTTCCTGAATGCCAGTCAGACTACTGCACGTCCCTAGGCAGGCTCGACGTACGTGAGCTTCTCGAAGAGAACGACGCGCTCCTCTTGTTTCAGCTTCTTATCCTACAAAACGGGTCGGGCGTAAGAGAGTTCTAGGAAAGATAATGAAGATTCGACACGGACGATGTATTTTTCAAGCCGTTTCTTCTTCTTACTGTTCACCTTCGACTCCGACTGAGCAATAAGCTGTGGCAAGCGATCATTGGGCAAGATGTTAGACGTCTCGACGACATGACTACATACTTCTTGCTTCAAAATCTCCCTCCTGTCTAGCTCTTTCTCTGCCTCAGACTTGGGGACAATAATGAGAGCGTTCGAGTCCTGCTCAGGTTCTCCTGGGGCGACTGCAGACTTTGTCCGTCGCTTTCCCTTCTTGCGAGACCCGCCCGTGGCCTGGCGCGCTTTGGCATTGTGTCTTGGGTGGTTCCGATCCATGAAAAGGCAAGACAGGATGCAAGGTCGTCGACGAGATGCTGAGACTCGGACGTGCGCGGGCGCCTCACAAAATTATGGTTGCGCACGTGGACATTCAATTGAGAAGTCGGAGCTTGAAACGACTCCCAGAATATTCCGATGATTTTTTAACGCGTGGAGGAAAGCGCGTCTTCGTCCTGACCACCATGGCCGCATCTCCAGTCGCTCCCAACGGCAGTGGCACCGCCCAACAAAACGAAAAGTGGACATCGCATGAAGACGTGAAGATGGAGTCCATGCCACCTAACGGCGAGGCTACCAACGGTTCAGCTACTCGTCCTGACGACCACCCCCAAGCTATCAAGACTGAGCACACAGAAGACTCGCCCGCCCCCAGCTTCAGCTCTGGCAGCAAGGCAGATGCTGCTCACCGCGGTGAAAAGCAGATCAAGGTGCTTGTCCGGTCTCACTTGTGTCCGCTGTAACCCCTGTCTCTTGAGCTGGCGTGCACACGGCGGTCTCTCATCTATGTGTCCGTTCTTGTCTGCGCTGCTCTCCTTCTTGTTGCACTTGCTATGTTTGGCCGTTCCGCCGGAGGTATTCGTCATCATCAGCAAGGCGATTTTCTACGACTGCTACGAGTGGGTCACCTCCGGTCGAACAGGTTGCTCTTCCCCTATCTGGGCTTCCTCTAGTTGCCCATCGTCGCTGTGTCTCCTGACGCCAAGCCTTACTCTCCTCTCCCCCACATCTTTAAGCTTTACGATCGTTGTTTCCCTGCTCTACCTTGAACTTGGTGTTCACTTCTTTCTGTCTCATATGCAGCCCAACAAGGTCTACATTGGCGGCCTTCCAGAACACACTCGCAAGGAGGATCTGGAGAGCTGTTTCGGCAAAATCGGCAGTATTATCAACGTTGAATTGAAGTAAGTATCCGCACAACGTCGGTAGATAAGTCTTTCTCACTGTTTGTGTTCTTTTAGAGTCGGTTATGGCTTTGTGGTACGTAATCTTATCCGACGAATTCTCGTCGTGGCCTTACCAAGTCCATACAGGAATTCGACAGTCGTGAAGCTGCTGAGGAAAGCGTAGCTAAGTACCACGAAGGATACTTCATGGGCAACAAAATTCGCGTGGAACTCTCGCACGGGGGCGGTAGAACCGCTAAATACAGTAACGATCCCGGCGCATGTTTCAAGTGCGGTCAAGTTGGGCATTGGGCTAGGTGATTGTTTCCCAGACCTCCACGTTGTGATGACGCTGACGTAGATCATGCTACAGGGAATGTCCGAACGCTCCTCCAAGGTCAGAAATTCGTGTGTCTGAGTTTCGTAGCCTTACTCACTTGTATCGTTCAGTGATACTCGCCGTGGGGGTCCCGCACTCATCGATCGTATTCAGGGTACTCGTGAATATTTCCCGCCACCACCTGCACGCGACTTTCCACCTTACGACTATGGGCGTTTACCGCCAAGGGATGCTCGTTATTCCTACGACTATCCACCACCTGGGCGGGACTTCAGACGACCTCCTTCGCCTGTGAGGGACTATAGGGATTATCCTCTGCCGCCAGTAGTGCGGCCTCCTAGGGACCTTGATGATTACAGAACGAGAGGCCCTCCGCCCGTGCCACCGTCTCGTTATGAGTCTCGCCCTGGCTATTTCGCTGAGCCTGATCTACCTCCTCCGGGTTATCCATCTCGCTACGCGATTCCACCTCCCCCACGAGACTTTTACGACCGCTATGAGAGACGGCCTCCGCCTCCACCTGGTGATAGGTATGCACCATATCCGCCTCCCAGCGGCGGAAGATTGAGGAGTCCGCCTGTACCGCTGCCTGCCGGTAGAGGCCGCGATGACTTCGATCGTCCTCCACGGTTAGTTAGAGCGTTCTGTTGGCTTGTATCCATCACTCACTGACGCTGCAGTGATTATCCGCCTGATTACTCTAGGGTTTCGCCCGACTATCCTCCTCGTGGCGGGAACACTGATCGCTATAGGTGTGTGGATTCGCTGTCACGATCAGAGAACTGTGCCACTAAGTGTTTTTAGACGTCGGTCACAGAGCCCTCCTCCTCGTGCTCCCCCGCCTACTAGTTATGATGTGGTATATCCTCCTGGCTCCACCTACAAGGGCGGCTCTAGTGGCTTCACTGGTAATGGCTATGCAGGCGGCCCTCCGCCACCCTCCAGGGGAGGCTCATCTGCTAGGGACTACCCTCCACCGCGCGCTCGCGACGACCCGGGTTACAGGAGACTCTGAGGAGTCCACTTGTGGGCTTGGATCTGCTTTGGACTATCTTCTTGATGTATCGGTCCGCTCGACACCCTTTGCTGCTCATCTACACCATCTTAGCGTCAAGCATCCGCCCTCTTGATTCGCACTTCGCCTGTGGTATCTCTACGTCCAGTTGTCTAATCTAGGCTACCTGTGCTCCTTGTATATATCTTCTTCTCTGATAATGTTGATTTTCGAGTGCTCTTCACGCCTTTGATGTGACAGACATGTAAATGCGACATTGCCAGTGAGTATGCAAGACATGTGTGATGTAAGATGTCCAAGAAATGCGAGCAGTCAAAATATAAATAGTGATGATCTGAGCCGCTCTTATGCGGCGTTCTTTGCCATGGCGTACAAGTGTTCCTTGTCGCCACTCTCGTCCACCAACGCACGGAGCTTGCCCCCTTCCTTCTTGAGCAGCTCGCTCGGCTTGTCGAACTCGACCTGTAGAATGATATGAGCCTAAGATTTCGGACACAATCAGTGCATAGAACTCACGAGTCGGCCAGCATCGAGGACCATCTGAAGCACATCAAGGTCAGTGAATGGCAGCGGAAAGGCGCAATGTTACTTACAATCTTGTCAGCATCCATGATGGTTTGCAGACGATGAGCGACAGTCAACAGCGTGACATCTTTCCCCAGCTGTTGCCTGAGTGACGTTTGAATGACGGTATCTGTCTCATAATCTATGGCAGAGGTGGCTAATACTTTGGCTTAGCGAAGGGACATGGTCTTAGAGACTTTGAGACTCACCTTCGTCGAGGATAAGAAGTTTACTCTGGCGAACGATAGCCCGTGCGAGAGCAAGGATCTGCCTTTGACCGACCGAAAGATTGCTCCCGCCGCTTGAAATCTGGCTGTCCAGTGTGAGACGGCCGTCATCAGTCTCGCTCTGTAAGGAGAACAAGCCGGCCGCGCGAAGAGCGTCGTTGAGACTAGCATCGTCATGTTGGGAGAATGGATCCAGGTTTTGTCGGAGTGTACCACTGAGCAGCTCCGGCTGCGCGACGTTACAACGATTAGACAGCGACAGTATGTAACCACTTGAAGCCGCTTACCACTTGAGGAATGATGGTGATGTTTGAACGCAACGCATCCAAGTTGATGGTATCCGTAGGCATGCCATCGTACAACATCATGCCTTCAGTGAGAATGCAGCGCAATAGTGCCAATGTCAGCGAACTCTGTAGAACGAAAGTGTCAGCACGTCAGGGAGTCCATACCAAACGCCACAGTACCTTTCCGCTTCCCGTCCGGCCGACTGAGCCATCGTCAGCAATAGCGCGTGGCTGAATGCGAGCCGTGACATACCTATTCCGACACGCTCTCCAGACTTAACATGGAAGGATATATCCTGCAATACTTGCGGGCCATCCTATCGTATCTCACGTAAGTATTAGAATGCCCAACGTCGACCTATGTGGACGTACCGCAGAGTAGCGTGCAGAGAGTCCGTCGACGATGAGTTCGCCACTGGTAGGCCAGTAAGCTGGTGGAATCCCCTGATCTGTTGGCTTCGGTTCTTGTTCGATGACAACGTACTGCTGGATACGTTCCAGACTGTTGCCTACGCGAGAGCTCGGTTGGGGACCTCATGGATTGAATCGAGACGACATACCGCTAACTTCAAACTCGTTCAGAATCCTGATCCACCATAAAATCATGCTACTGAAGCCAACTGAAAGCACGTTAGAAAGTAGTCCGATATTCAAGAATGCGGCTTACCGGCCATGGTCAATGAGAAACCAGTGTTCGACGCGGTGACACCTCCCCAGTAGACAAGATATGCCGCCAGACCCGAAGCGAACAAACCAGCCAGTGCCTCGATACGTATGCATACCCACCTGTAAGATGATGATGAGTATCTGTCGAGGGGAGCCTTATGCGTGATTACCTGTTGAGATTGTAGAACGTTCTGGCGGGCCGTGAGTACCTGTCGATACGACGATACGACTCAAGCCGGAACGCCTCTTGAGCTCCGTATGCACGAATGGATGCTACGATAACATCAGCATTGATCCGTAATCGAGCCTGAAGATCTCACCAAGTCCCGCGATGGCTGCTCCGAAGTGTCCTAACACGGGTGCGCGAGCGTTGCTCATCTCCCGTTTGACCGAAAGTTGTGATCTGATGTAAATCTGTCCGCACCAACCTCCCAAGATCGAGATGAGGAGACCGGGGAAGATGAATGTCGGTGAGATGATGATGACGGCGATGAACTTCATCAACATAGAGACTGTCATCTCTGTGAGATAACCAAGATACATTGAAATAGGTCCGTCAACTAGATGAATGGTCATCAGAATGACGCTCTCCAATCGGTATGAGACCGCCTACCAGCTTGAATGTCCTGTGTGCACCGGGTAATGATCCTGGACGTAGGTGTCTTATCAAGCCACCTGTGAATAGTAAGTTCGACTCCGTTCTGGGTTTGGACACGGGTAAAAGGTGGATACGTACCTCAGTGTTGTCCCAAGGACCGAACTGACAAGCCGCTTGTGAATCGCTCGGGAAGCCCGCAAGCAACCATAGACGAAGACAAAGCATGCGACTAGGTATACTATAAGCAAGAAAACCAGTAGGATGGTGTAAAGGGAGATATAGCTGTGAGGATCGGTGAGCATTTGTTGCAGTGCACACGGTGTATTCAGGTGACTTACTAAACCACGTTCACTTCGGAAGGTTCGTGGATCTCGTACTGCTCAGCCCAATAGCCAAGGTACCAAGCTTGGAATGTCTCGATGACGCAGGTCATGATCATGCCACCAAGGAAAAGAGTCCAGAAGATAATCGGTGAATCGCCTCCTAGGTTCGCGAAGTACAGTTTGACTGCATGAGAGTCAGTGTAGCATCCTCTTCATTCTATATGTGTGTAGTACGCACGCGCTTGCCAACTGACGTGTCCTTCCTGGATCTCTTCCGCAACAATGAGCTTGCCGTCGGACTTCTTGGCGCCTTCACCTTCCGCCTCAGGTTGGTCTACCACAGTTTGATCCTTGTCGGCCTCTTCCATCTCAGCCTTAGCTTTGTGGGCAAGCTTCTTGTTCTTGGACAGAGCGCTCGAAAGAGACCCCTGGCTCGCGATCCTGCCATCGGTGCCAAGAGAGACCACGAAGTCTGCAATGGGCTTTGCGACGTGGACGTTGTGGGTCTAACCGACTGATATGAATACAAGTCATTTCGATCGAGAAAGATTACTTACCACGAGTATGACCGTGCGACCTTGAATGAGATCGCCTTTGAAGCAGTTTTCGACTACCCATTTCGCAGTATGTACGTCTAATGCCGCCAAAACCTAAACATAGAGAGGGAAAATGTTTGGGAGGACATCATATGCAGAGCGCAGCATACGTACATCATCCAACATCAAGATCTGTGCCGAAGAGTAGACAGCACGGGCAAGAGTGATGCGAGCCTATAGCAGTCTTGTCAGTTGGCGGAAGCAAACTCGCAGACCCAACGAACCTTTTGGCCACCACTATAAGGCAATGTGAGTAGCTGTAGGTTCAGAAGACATTCTTCACGCACCTGAGCGTCAAACCCTTCTCTCCGACCTCGGTTTGATCACCAGCATCAAACAATTCCAAGTCGCGTTTCAGTCCACACTGCTCGATGACTTTTTGGTACCTCTCTTCGTCAAACGGCGCACCGAACAGGATGTTATCCTGATCTCGCGTTCAGAACATCTCTTCGCTTCGTTCAGCCAGATAATTCTTACCTTGATAGTCTCGTTCTGAACCCACGACTCCTGCGCGGCATACGCCACGCCACCGTCACGAGGTAGTTGAACATACGACTCAGGACCGGAAGGTATATAATGCATCTCGCCTGTGAAGTCACACGGGCCACATGAGCGTACGAACGACGATGGGACCCCGTGCTGTGCGTACCTAGCAAGGCCATGAGGAGTGAGGTCTTTCCTGAACCGGTGGGGCCGACGATGAGGTTGATAGTGCCTCTCTTAAAGGTCAGTTCTTCATCCACCCGTAGAGTGAAATTACGCCGGCCGCCTCCTGGTGTCGCAGGTGTGCCTGGCGTTGCTGTACCGTCGTTCTCGTTGCTCCAGGTGAACGCTGCTCCGCGGATACCGATGATACTAGGATCGACCTGTGGAATCGGGACCACAGCAACAGAAGTCGTTCCCGATGGGTCTGCTTCAGCGGCAAAGACGTCCAGAAGCTCCGTCTTGAGCAAGAACTCGTTGACACGGTCCAGAGAAACCTTAGCTGTAGACGATGATTCAGTGCTTGTCAATAACCGAGTACGACGAGGCCATACCTTGGATGATCATAGGAATCATTCCGAAGATAGTGTGAAGATTGTCCTGAAGGATTTGGAAGACGGCCATGGCAGAGAACACTCGGGAAGCTAGAGACATCATCAGCATCTTGAATGGGCGCCAATATTCCGGCATGCACACCGGTCAAGTCCTTTTTCATGATTAGGGTCTAAAACCATGAATGTAAGTAAAGAAAGTTTAGATATTGGCATATACACTCACGTAGGTCATGAATGTGAATATCATTGTTAACACCGGGATTGTGAAGCTGGGAGACAGCATTAGTGTGGTTTGAAAGTGTCACGTAGGACCACCATACTTCATGAGACCGTTGGACAACTCGAGCAGTTTGAACGATTTGAGATACGTAAGCTCTTCCTCTCGCTTCTCCGCGAGTTGGTCGTTTGTCTTCGGTTCCCAACCAAAGATCTAAAGTGGAGGTGGAGTTAATCAACAGTCTCGAGGACCTGCAACGTCGATCATGTTACCTTGATCATACGAATGACGTTCATTGCTTCCCAGACGGTCAGGATTTGGGTGTAGTCAGATTCTCGGGGACTCACTTTCAGTCACAGTTTGCACTCGAGCATCCGTCTTGGGGTGCAAGATAAGTCGGTATCATGTCTTTGACCACATCGTTCAACATACCTTCTTCATTTTCTCTACTTGCACAGTCTGAATGAGTTTTGCAATGTATCCGGGGAGCGGGAACATGATCACGATGACAAGCATTCCGATCAAAGCACTGCAGACGGCGATCAGTACGGTCACGCATAACGACGGATCAGATACAGACCTCCAGCCCAGGATAGCGTACAGGAACCACACACAGAGAGCGACTTGGAAGGGTATGTACAGCACTGGGAGAAAATGAAATCAGTTGGCTGCCCGGCCAGAAGAATACAACGATGCACTGACCGACGAAGAGGAAATCACGTCCATCCGTGAGGTTGTTCAGATCCGTAGTTATCAAGTTGTTCAGCTTCCCGACCAAGTTACCGCCCTTCTTGCTGTCGCTTGAAGCGGAGTCCGCGCCTTTGACGCTGTCTCCGCTCTCTGAAGCCGCCTTGGAACCCTTGTTCTTGGACACCCTCGTAGCGCTCGTGGTCTCGCTCACGGCAGTCTCATCTTCGTCATTCGAGCTCGTTGCCTCCTCGGCAGCCTCAGCGATGGACGCGCTGTCTGGCGTCGTCGCCCCGCTCGATGCGGCGCTGGTGGAAGTTGAGGAAGAGGCAACTTCGGCTTTGACACGAATGCGCAGGGCATGATCAAAGACGAGCTGCGTGATCAGAGCCTGCGATTGTACGAGCATCCTCGTCTGCGGATATATAAGTACGAGTACTATGGGACTTTGTGGGCGAAGGACGTACCGCGACGAAAATGTACCACTGAACTGCAATCGAACCCAAGATGGGTCCGAGGGCAAGCCAGGCGATCCAGACCCACGGGCGTACATAGTCCTCTTCACCGTCGCTCGATAGATACCTGTATGCAGACGTAAGCTACAAACCGAAAGTTCTACCTACAGGAACGTACGCAAGTAGCCGGTAGATGCCGATGGGTATAGCGAAAGTGGTAATGACCTGCACATAGCAAAATCAGGATCAGGATGGCGCGAAAGAGGTCATGAACCCACGCGCAGGATCAGCATTATCGACAACACCACATATTCTTTGCCTATCGAGGATATCAGAAGGTCGGGCATATGTGACGCGATAGTAGACTCACTGAAGGTCTTCATGATGCCGAAGAAAATATGTCTTTTACTTTTCGTCATGAAGGGATCCAGGTTCTGAATATAGCATAGTTAGTTCGTGATGTTAAACACCTGCTGGAGATCCAACGTACCTTGAATCCCTTCTTGACGATATTTTTGGTGTAGTCGTAGTCCGCAAGAGGCGGCAATTGATCCGCTGAGAGATGGGGTAGACGGTAGCCCAAGAAGATGACATGGTCCAAGTAGTTGTACAGCGCCACAGAGAAGATGCATGCGGTCTGTTCCGGATTTGGTTCAGGTGCAGGGTCCTATATGCACCATTGAGATGAGCAATGTGTAAAGATTAAGGAAGTGTTATAGCATACCGAAGGGTCAACGGGAATATATTGACGGGGAACGAATAGCGGCACGACGGCACCTGCGAAGGTCAGCACACCGATCTTCACCCATATCACCCATCCCTCAGCGCCATCCATCGGACTCAGCGTGTACGTCGCCACCGGCCATAGATCGCGGTATACGAATACACCCCAGACTGTGACGAGAATAAGTGCAAGGTGTCGGACTGCCGCTCTACTGTGTGCGGCGTTACACACGACTGATGCGAGCGAGAGCAGGAACGTATAGCACTAAGAAGGGAATTAGCTCGGTGCCTAGGCACGGACTTCATGCCGGTAAGGACGCACGTAAATCCCGGTCAAAAGGGTCTGGTGAAGATGTTCGACGGAAGAATCTTCTTCGTCGTTATTCCGTTGCCGGTCGAGAAGGACGGAGTAGACACTCAGGCCAACGAGTGCGCCGCACGCAAGAACGCGGGAGAGTCTCCATGTGAAGATGATTCCGCCGCCAAGCTCTTCAATGTGTCTCCGAACGCCAGTCTTGTGCGTTAGCTGGGCTTCGGAAGGATATGTCACGACCTCGGAGACCGTCTCTTGCGTCCCCTTCAACTTTGCAGCCAATTTCCTCGCAAGCTTGACGGAAAGGTGGAGGAGTAGAAACAATATCGACAACGCAGACGCGTATGCCGGCAGGAGGAGCGTGTCGGACCAGAACCTTGTTTGCGTACGCGCCGCGATGAGCAACATGCGCGGAGTGACGCAGAAAGCGACTTACGTGCTGTCCGGCAGTTCTGGCACTTTTAAGCCAGGTACTGTGGGCACGCCGTAGCTGGTGAAGCCCACCTGAGCATTCAACGCAGGGATGGATGTTGAGGTCCACATGATTGGCAACCGAGTCGGGAAAGGTTGTGTCGACTCTTGGTCTGCGCGTGCACCTTCAGCAGATATACCAAGTTTTGTTCTTGGTACTCCAGCGTTCGAGGGGGCAGTCACCTCTAGTCACCAGCCAGAACGGACCCGACGACGCGTAGCCTCAAGGTCAAGGACGAAAGGTGATGGAGGTAGGACAGGAAGAGCACATGCACCCGGGTCGTCTATCTATTCTAATTACCTTCGGCTCCTTATCAGCGCACGCAAGACTTTTCGAGGATAACCAATGTATTTCTGGGGAAATACTTCTCCCAGGACGACGATAACGCGATGTGATGTGATGGCTCGTGCTACGGAACTCGGTCGAGGTCAGTGTGTTTCGTCGTCCAAGAGCTTAGAGTAGCCTGCTTCAGAAACATTCAAGCAAAGTTCACAACCCAGCAGCCACGTATCATGACGACCGTGAGACACCGCACCGTCATGAATCTCTCACAAGCGTGTGATTCACCAGCTTTGATCAAATTTCTGAGTACTCGGCGTACCTTGCCAGTACAAACTCGATGCAACGGATCCTCGAACCACCGTTCGCAAGATATGCAGACACCCCCGACATTGAACAACCTCCGTATACGTCGCAGACTTTACAGGGCAAACTCGCCCGGCCGCTGAATGGAAACGAGTAACTTGTCGCCGGAAATCCGAAAGGTGGCTGCGGTCGGGCACTATCAAGTGTCCCACTGACATGGTGCTGTATCCTAAAACCCTGGTTAACGCCCCTATGACGAAGATCCGGGTACTTAAGTAATGGTCCGCAGAAGCGTACAGGCCGCTTGTCGGGGACCCAAGACCGTTGCCCTTCTACCGAAATCCCTCCAAGCTCACAGGAATACGAGGGCGCTCCGAAACGGTGCACAGCAATGATGCTGCACGATAATTGAGTACAGTTGATGGGCAGTGAGCACAAGCTGTGTAGACGAATCGCGGGTCAAGGTGGTGGTCGCAGAAAGAAATGTAAAAGGCAGTCAGCGGGCTTTGACGCCGGAGACGGGGCCTGAAAAAACACGTGGATGCCCCGCCCTGGTCTAACTTCGAGCTGCACCCTCGCTATACGTCCAACCACATCTTGCCCTCGACCTCCATGTCTACTTCCTCCGCTGAGGCGGGCCCTTCGGGTCGCCCGTCGACTTCTGAAGGCTCTCATGGTCCTCTACAACCCTTTGACACGCACCTACGCTTTCTGGGTGACTCTTACCTGATGTTCTTCCAGGAAAGGTGCGCCCGCCGCATTACGCTCGACTTGTTCTAATATTGACGTGTATCGTGTTCCAGGAAGAAAATTGAGGAAAGCTAGTGCGTGCTTCTTTCCCAAGCGTTCATCTACCGTGTCTAACTCTCGACCGTAGCGTGGATGCATTACTCAAACTGCATCGGCGTTGCAAGACTACAGACATCTACCTCAATGGCGGCCACCAACCACCGTTCACGACGCGGAAAGCTTGGGAAGAAGTGCGCGACAATGTAGAGAGAGGTGCGTATTTGGCCATCTCAGGCTTGCCATTAGCCTCATTGTGCAATTGCAGAGGCCGACACTCGCAAAGCCCTCATCGAAAGTATGACTATAGACGTCATCAACCCCCTCGTCGCGTTGAAGGTTTGTCAATACTACCAATTAATCTTCTAGCTCTCACTTCTGGATAGGACACACAAGAACGAATACGTAAACGCATACGCGAGGACCTGAAGGATGCTATCAATGCTCATGCCGATTATGCGGAGAATGTCTACCCAAAGCTGCAGAGGACATACTTGAAGAAAGCTCAAGAGGCGGAGGTGCGTGCACGTGTCTGCCGTTTTCCGAAGACCAGATGCTGACATACCGATGCAGGAGTCCAAAGTGACAGTGCCGCCTGCCCCGCCATTGTCCCCAACTACAACATACGAGCATAATCCAATATCTATACCGAAAGGCAGTGCTTCGGTGCCGACAAGACCTGTGGTAACCTCGCCTCAACCACTACGGCCTCTTGATCGTCGACCATCTGGCAGTGTAGTCCCTACACGCAACCGGTCCCCCTCAACATCTACTGCACTGCAGGACCTTGCTCATCAAGGTGTGTATCATCCGTCATAGTCAGAAACGCCGTGCTCAATGATAATGCAGGCAAGAGACAGCTCAATCAGCTCATCACGTTCTTGGATAAAGGCGGGAACGCGAAGGAGCCTCGCGCGAACGATGCCTTGCGCACTGTTCGTGCAAAACGCGAAGCAGACGAAGCGGGTAAGATGTCTCTTATGCGTCTTCGAATACCCTTGTTGACTTCTAGAACAGATAGGGAGTATCGTAAAGCCGTCCACTGGCTGGAGACTCTGAGACTCCGTAGAGTCAAAATCTTAGAAAGCGGATATAAGGTAAGTGGCAACCTTGCCCCCATATGCCTCAATGTTCATATTTTTCCAGAGCCTGGAGGCTTTCGTTCATGAATCAACCGAGGTCATGAAGAGAGTACTGTCGCACTACTGTGATGATTTGAAGTGAGCACATCGTACTCTCTCTTTGGCGGTTATCCTAACAGTGGCCTGCCCAGCGCGACGGCTATTACTCAGAGCGGACTAAGTAAGCATGCCCGACACCATGTTGACATGATCAGCCCTCAGCAGGACACAACGTCAATCACGAGCACCATCCCGAAGCTGCTTGCAGCTACCACTCCCAAGCCGTTGTACTACCAGAACTACAGTGTTGGAGAATGCCGTGACCTGATCTTCGGGGTGACGTTGGTGGACTATGCCACGGCAAAAGGCCTCGGCGAGGGCGAGATCCCGAAAATTGTCAGGATCTGCATCAAAGAGATCGACGAGCGCGGCTTGGATGCGGAGGGCATCTATCGGGTGCGTCTCTTGTGATGTATAGATGTGATCCGCTTCTAATATCTACATCGTAGGTATCGGGGAGACATGCGTCTGTGCTCGAAGTAAGCGCCTATCCCATTCAAGGGAGGATCTTCACTCACCCATTCATCCATTAGCTTCAACACAAGATCGAGCGCAACGAGGACGCCTTCGAATTTGTTGCACCCGTTGACGACGTCTATGCTGTCTCGTCCTTGCTCAAGGTCAGCCTGGATTGATCAATCTGTTATATGCTGTGATTGACCCGTGAACAATAGCTGTATTTGCGAGAACTTCCTGAGCCACTGTTCAAGTTCCCTTTACAAGATCGCATACAACACACAGAGGAGATCGGTATGTTGCCGGATCATGGTTCCGGCTTTAGCTCATTCTTTGTACAGAGAGTCATCTCGCAAACAATTTCCGGCTTTTACGGTCGAAACTACGACGTTTGCCGCCGGTGCACCAGGCGACGCTCAAAGCCATCGTCGAGCACTTAGCGAAGATCGCCTCACACAGTGAGAAGAATAAGATGGATCCCAAGAACCTTGCAATTGTCTTCGGTTCAGTCATCTTCGGAGAGGATGATATGCCCAAAGGTGGCGATCTGCTGAGTGTGCAGTCATGGAAGGTGCGGTGAATGCTCCGATCAGTATATCATGGTCTAACCTAATCTGCGACCAGGACACGCTCATGGAGGACCTCATCACTCACGCGAACCTTCTCTTCCAAACCAATGCATCACCACCTCTTCCACCAGCGCCGGCAGGGGAGCCCGTTCCATCGATATCATACGGTTCGCTCCACACGAAGGTCGGGGAGATGCCTCCTCCAAATCAAGGACGCATCACATCGCCGGTGATGCGGTCACAAGACATTTTTGCAGCAATCCCTCCGCCTCCTCCCCTGCCCCGACCACAGCAAGGGACAGAATCCAGTCCTCCGGTCACTGAAGACTTTACGCCACAGTTGCCGGCACGTCCTGCTAACAGCATTCACCCTTCTTTACGCGCTGGACCTATGTCTGGTTCTCCTGCAAGGCAGTCTTTGCCGCCGCCTGCGAGGACTGCACAGTGGTTTGAGGAAAGCTACGCGCACGTGAACCAACCGCCTGCCTCTGCTGTGCCTGCCTCGCCATCACGCCGGGCGCTGGCAACACCCTCCGCCACGTTGCCGCCACTCAAGTCGCCATGGTCTGACAGTCAACCGAACACTGCAGGCTTTTCGACGTCGGACAGTCTCGAGCGTCTGAGCATCCTCGAGGGCGCACACTTCATCTCGCTGGATGAGCCACTATCGGCGCCCTCTACTACAACCTCATTCGCGAGTGCGATCTCTCCGTCTTCCTCCACGTCTTCCATGGGGAAGACCCCGGGCTCACCGCCCCTACCTTCCAAACCAGTGATACCACCGTCGCCGAAGGAGTCATCCGGCACGTCGTACATGGGCGGGAACTCTTCCCACACGCGGACGTCCAGCTCGGCCTCCCGCTAAACTTGTAGCTCTAGGATACCCGGACTGTATAACTAACAAATTCGTCGTCGTCATCGTTGTGATTATGTTGTTGTTATGATTGGTTTCGAGAGGCTTTCGATGTTAATGGGCATATAAGTAGCAGCTGTTGTTGTACGTATGTATCGGATATCCGCGCGCCCCAGGGCCCAGACGCACTGACTTCGTGACCTAATGACATTCTTCATAATATATGCCACTTCTGTATGGACTACTGAACGATATCGCAATCCCATGGGTCGTCGTCGTCTTCCTCGGTCTGCTCAGGTATGGTGCCATGTTGTCGCGCCCATTCCACCACTCTTGGATGGACTTGAACTCTGTGTGCAAGCCGTCAGGACTGTGAATAATCCTGTCACAGGAGTGCACGCACTTCATGGGATCAAAGTTGATAACTTGAAGTCGTTCGAGGCTCCTGGCCCGAGATAATGCGACATACGCTGAATAGGGTCAGAACAACGTATATTACAGGACTAATACTAGATTCTCTTACCTTGACCGCTCTCGAAGGTCCTGTCCAAGTCTACACGTACCCTATCTAATGTCTGCCCCTGGGATTTATGTATGCTGAACGCCCAGGCGAGAATGAGCGGCACTTGTCTGCGCTTCGCTTGGACCAGGCCATCCGCACTGAAAATCTCCCAGGCGGCCGGTCTGCAGAGGACCTCACGGCTACCAAACCTCACGATTGGCCAGCTTCGAGGATCCCTCTTCTCCGTTCCTTCGTCCTCCAGGCGACGGCCGGAAAGTTTCGGCGCCTCCTCACTCTCGTCGGCGCCCACCCATATGTCAGTGGGTGCTTCTAGTGCAGTGTCGTAGCCGACCACCTGACCGATTGAACCATTGACGAGTACTCCTTGCTCGAGGTTCTATCAATATGTTCGTCGATATGTGCGACCCGCAAGTTCTAAAAACATTGATTCACCTTGAGGAGCATCACTTGTGCGCCTATCTACCGACAAAGATAAGCGACGGAGGTGAAAAATGCGGCTGCCAAGCTGCAACACACCTTGAGATCAAGCTCTTTCGGGGCAGTGACATCGGTGAGAAGGCTTTCAGCTACTTTAACAGGTACGCGTTTGCCTTCGGCGTCCCACCCAGGCTCATCCGCCGCGTGGTATGTGACTACTTCCTCTTTGATCCTGTCCAGCTGAGAAGTGTTAGCGTTGTCGACCTCCGCTCTTGTGGGGAACCTGTATAGTCGAATGGTAGCCACATATAACTAGGGACAGTCCTTTACACACTTACAGTTCGATTGGGCCCAGGCTATCCTCGTAGATTACCTCTCGCGAGAGGTTCTCGAAACCTTGTATTGTAGCGGAGTCGAGAGTTCCGAAACGCATCTTGTTCAGCATATCCACAAAACCTATGCTGATAGGTGAGTTGTGAGGTGCCATAGAGCGATCAAGTGGGACTCGCTCTTCTCTTTCTGCCTGAATACCTTGCGGAGAGTAATCGGTTTACCGATACATTTGTTCCAGGATGCGGCGTCGAAGGCGAATTTTGGTTGCACATTCATGTGGCGGCTTGCGACAGGCGGGAGTTGGAAGAAATCACCTGATAGAACAAGCTTCAGGATTTCTCAGTGTACTGAGTAACTGGTACGCTGGATGAAAACAAGTTGCCTGAATACCGCCAAACGGCTTGTCAACCCGTCTGATCCTTCTCGCGATGGTTTCCTGGATTTGTGTCGGGTGTGTCCTAATCTCAGTCGCGGAGAGTGACACACCAGCTTATCAAACAAAAGTCCATCAATCATTGAGACTGACATTAAGATCAGTCAATATTGGTCCAGATCAGCACAAATTGTACCACGCACTTTCGTCAATGATGAGTACCTCAACAGTTCGCCATCGATCTAACGGGAGATTCTTACAATTATCCGGGTTATAAAGCGCCTACAATCTAGTGACGTACATATCACCTACCATTCTCTTCTTTGTTTGCATACAATCTCTTACGCCAATTATCTTGGCAGCGAGATGATGCGCAGGCCAGATTCCGAGCCCAATTCCCGCCCAGGAGTGGAGTGTCTGTCCGCCAATGTTTATGCTGGCGATGCCCGTAGACGCTGTGACTGCGAGTATCTTGCGGCCCCTGCACCAGTTGACTATCTCCCGCAAAAGCACTGATTTACCCGTACCAGCGGCGCCCGTAAAAAACACGTTCTTTCCGGCTTTCACAGTATCGAGAACTTCCTGCTGCTCTGGTGACAGTTCGATGGACTTGGAATCCATGACAAAAGACGGGCTCGGTGGGTCCACTGGAGGCCAAGTAGTTGCATCTACAGTCGAGTGAAGTGACATTATCAATGTAAGGTGTCAGTCCACGCGAACTCACTATTCTTTGCTTTCGAACAATGTCCGACTTGAAAACTCATCCATTCTTCCGCCAGTTCTCTGTTTCTGAATGACTTGAAGCTGGCGCCTGGCCAGCCTGAAACCTAGTACACGACTTGTTAGCGCGTGGAATAGCCAGCTTGATGGCACACGATCCAGTCTGAAGCTCAAAGAACTCCGCGCACACACACACGTCAGAACGTTTCGAGGATGTGTGCGTTGCGCAGTACGGTGATATGCAGTATGGTCTTCAAGTGTTCAACGACTTACGACTTCTTCGGTCTGGTTTGTTGGGATGATCATGAAATCAGGTCAGTATTGCGACGAAGTACGATGCGACGTGCCTCTTCCCAGGACGTGTATATTTTCGGACCATCTCTGCCCATGCTGACGGCATAGAACTTGGGCTCTGGTGTCTTGGATGCCTTGGGTGCATTATGTAGGAGACGGCGTGAAACCTGCCAGGTATTAGTTTGCGGTGTTCACCAGAAGAACTTTTGACGTTGTCAACAAACCCCACAAGAAGCTTCAAAGACGAGGCGAGAGCGAAGACTACGCCAAGATGGGAAAGCGCGAAGCATGGGCAGAATCGCAGCCGCCCTGCTGGTGTCTCCCAAGTCTACGATGTTGCCAGAGGCCGGGATACGTGGAGCGCAGAGTCAAAACATGATAAGTAACTGCTCGTGGTTCAGAGGCGCTGGGTTAGTATGATCGCCGCGGCGCGCCTGATCTTATCAAGATCAATATGGTGATTATCGCGAGGGCACGCCATAATAGAAAATCACCCACCAAGCATGCGTCGCCAGAGTCTCATTAGTAGTTACATAACGATACATGACAAGTAGTGTGGGTACAGATTGTGGTAATCATACGTGAGGCTAAGGACAGGATAGAGCCGACTCGTCCTCCCTGAGTTGCCGAATGCTTTACGCCACAGCCCTTCACGTGCCTGCTAGCCAATAGTAGCTCAATTCCATCTGCGCTGGACCAGTCTTTACCGCCCTCAACCGAGACTGCGCAGTAGTGGTTCCGGTCGTGATTATGCTGTTGTTGTAAGTAATCAAGTGATCTTGGGAGGTGTTGATGGGTATACTTTTAGCAGCTATTATAGGTACTTATGGATGGTACATGCTCGCCCCCCACTGGTCGCAGTGACACCATCACCTGATTAATCAATTTTACTAGTTCTGTAAAGTCCACTCAGTGATCGCACTTTCATTAGTTGTCAACGTTAGGATATCCTCATCATGCCATGTTCTCGCATCCCAATATTATTATTATTCGCTGCTCGTCGCGGGAATGCACCTTCATTTCGCTGCTGTGTTCAAGCTTTCAGGGTGACTCGCGCGTTATCTCTTCTAGAACATCTAATGAGCCTGCGGGACGAGTAGTAGAAATGACCTCACAGAATCTCGCAGTATAAATATGAACATATGCCTTATATATAGTATACAGCGTCCCAGTTGGCTGCGTGCAACCCAGCTACGGCAATATTATAGATGAAATCCGTGCGCAGGAACACGTCAGCGTCACATATCCCAAGGATCCTCCACGAGTGCCCATAGCTCTGGATCTTCGTCAGAGCCGATGTCTACGGTCTCCCCCGGTATGCCACCATGGATGCGCATCCATTCTACCACCCTGGGGTGGACTTGGACTCTGATGTAACTGGTAAGCATGAGAACTACGTTTCTAGAGTATCGAGACATACTTGATCGGATCGAAATTCATGACCTGCAATCGTTGAAGACTTGTGGCTCGGGACAGCGCGACATATGCTACCAAGGTATGGTAAGACCAAGGCACAGATGGCACCCGCGTAAGGCACTTACCTTGTCCCTTCTCAAAAATTCGGTCCAGATTGACGCGGACCCTGTCCAGCGTTTGCCCCTGGGACTTGTGTATACTGAGGGCCCATGCGAGAATGAGTGGCACTTGGGCGCGCTGCGCTTGTGGCTGGCCCTCCGCGTTGTTCACCTCCCACTGCGCCGGCGGGCAAAGCACTTCGTGCCCATGGAAGTTCACGATCGGCCACTTGCGCGGGTCCCCTATGAGCTTCCTTGCTTCCTTAGAGGTGCGCTCGTCGTTTCGCTTCAGATCGTCGAGGACCTCGCCTGCCGATCTGCTGGCGGTGCCATCGGCGACCCCAAGTCGTGCGCTGGAATTGAGCGCTTCACGGGTAGTGCTGTAGCCCACGACACGGCCTATTGTGCCGTTGACAAGCTCTCCCTGGACGAGGTTCTGCATAGAGATTATTAATCCACAGCATCCGTTGATTTGCGAAGATGACCTGCCTTGAGAAGCATCACTTGAGCTCCTACCTTTATAGAAATATAAATCAAACCGCGGCATGAGCATGAAACAATGACAACATACCTTGAGAACGAGCTGCTTTGGTGCGACGACGTTCGCGAGCAATTTATCGGCCCAGTCAGCAGAGATGCGATTGCCGTTGTCGTCCCAGCCAGGCGTGTCGACTGCGTGGTACGTGACAACTGCCTCTTTGATCTTGTTCAGCTGGGTGGTGTTCGCCCTGTCGACTTCTGCTCGAGTCGGAAATCTGCAGGTGAGAGGTGGCCAAGAAAGCAACTTGAGCGTAAGCACTCAGATATTGTGTCACCGGTACGTACAGTTCGGTAGGACCCAATTCGTCATCGTAGGTCACCTCGCGTGATAGATTCCTAAAAACCTTCACTGTTTCAGAGCTCAGCTTCCCGAAACGCATCTCATTTAACATGTCGACAAAATCTGTGTTATGACATTAGCTGTCCGTTCCGTGGATTGAGCATGTGGTACTTGCTCTGTTCCTTTTGCCTGAACACCTTACGCAGGGTTATAGGCTGCCCGACACATTTATCCCATGCATCAGCATCAAATGCGAATTTAGGTTGCACTTTCTCGTATCGACTTCCAACTGGTGGAAGTTGAAAGAAATCGCCCGAAAGGACAAGCTATATCGCGTCAGGGCATTTATGCATACAAGGAAGAGAGATGGAAATATGTACCTGAATACCTCCAAAGGGTCTATTGCTCTTCCTGAGTACGCGAGCAATGTACTCCTAAGAGAATATAAATGATACAGCGCATGCAGCAGTGAAACATGATGTTCGCCTACCAGCTTGTCAAAAAGTACACCGTCGATCATCGAAACTGGCCGAAAGTCAATAACCTTATGCTTTCAGGGGAAACCACGTACTCTCATCGATGATCAGCACTTTGGTGCGTCGCCACCGTTCCGTCACCTTCAAGGTCTTCTTCTTACTCCTATCGTTCTGGTCTACGTCGTCGTCGCCTGATACCAGTCCATCATCGTGCACGTCCCCTTTCGCTTCCCGCTCCTTCATGCGTTGATACTTCTCGTATCCGATGATTTTCCCCACGAGCTGCTTCGCAGTCTCTTTCCCAAGTCCGATGCCCGCCCACGAATGAAGAGTCTGGCCACCGATGTTGACGCTGGCAATACCCGTAGAAGCCGTGACCGCGAGCTCCTTCTTGCCATCGCCGCGACACCAGTCGATAATCTGCCGGAGAAGTACCGATTTGCCGGTGCCAGCAGCACCAGTAAAAAAGACGCTCTTTCCAGCCTTTACCTTGTTGAAGACTTCCCGTTGTTCTGGAGAAAGCTTGATAACAGGTTCCGTAGGTACATCGCCGGTAGGTGGAGGTACGTCCATTTCTTCGTGATCAGATGTGCTGGACAGGGTGCTGGAGTCGGAATCGACTATGTCAATAGGAATAGGCTGTGTTGGTGGGGGTGTTGGGAGCTGTAATGGTATCTCTATAGCTGCGTCCCAATTTCAATGCTGTCTGTCAAATGTCGCCGATCCGCTGGACTCACTATCGTTAGAGTGGTCGTTCATAACGACACCCAGCCACTGTTCCGCGCGTTCTTTGGATTTGAATGATCTGTGGGTGGCACCGGGGTATCGCGAGACCTAGTACAGTATTCAGCGCTGAAGATTCCTCGCGATGGCGCCAATAACATGCACAGCCCGACGACATATGTCTAGCTGGCGCATGCGTGCCATTGGCGTAGACGACATGGTGTGCGACTCACGTTCTTTTTTGTCTGCAATATATAGAATCTGAATTTGAACGTAGTTAGATCCATGTATGGCGCGACGCACCTCTTCCCAAGACGTGTAGATCCTCGGCCCCTCCCTACCCGTCTTGACGGCGTAGAACTTCTGTTTCGGAGCCTTGGGCATACGCACAAAAAGCTGCAGCTGCTGGTCAGCACCCATATCTTTGCCTGAAGATGGTGGTCGATAGACAAACCCTACGATGAGCTTCCAATCCGAGGCGCAATCGATCCCCCTGTCGAAGTCGATGCGCAAAACGGGACGCGTCTCGCAGTTTGCCCGCTCGCGTGGCACGTGCCCGTGCCTCGCGGGGATAGGCGCCAGCGGCCTCCCGAACCTTCACCGGCACCGTCGTCTTCATCTGGTCTCCATCTTCAGGCTTCAGGCTTCGACTCTCAAAGATACTGTGGGTCCTCGGCTGGCCGCTACCGTTAGAGGTGGCTATAGCTTCGTCGCCCCGGATTGCGACGCGTCGAACTGCAGGTTCGCGCTGATGCTCGACATCACAAGACATTTCGGAACGACAGGGTCCGTGGAGGTGTTCGGGGCAAGGAAACCGTAGCGGTGGTCGCGCTATCGAAAGAAAAGAAATCAAAAACTAAGGAACCGACAGTTCCGCACGAACTGCCGCAGTGCGAGGTCGCCAAACGTATCAAACGGCAAGTTCATGCGAAGGGTGGGCCTTACTGGTATGACGCTTTCACTGACAAGAGTTAGCGAGCTCTTACGGTGCGTACGTTCAACATTGTCGTGGGCGTTCTGCTGACAACAAAGTCGTAGGCTCGAATAGTCGATGCGACTCACTCGTAGAGATCCCTCAGCAACGCAGAATAATTCACACAAGCCTGAGGCCTCAGAGGTGGGTAAGGCAGTCTTCGTGAAACGTAGCTTGCAGCACCACCCGCTCCTGTTTGACATGTTCATGTGCGCGAGCCACTTAGAGCTGGAGGCATAGTATCTGACCGTGTACCCCGTCTCGTCTACGTTGCCGAATATGTGCGAGACCCCGGCTTCAATTGCGTTCCTATCTCTAGTCTGGCGACCCGAGGTCCACCTATGCCGATAGACAAGTCCTGACGGCTACGATGGGCCAGGTTCGTCGTCTGGGCAGTAAGCACTGCGTCCAACGTCGCTGACACGATCGTCCACGCGCGCGGCGGTTACATGTGTCCCGGTTACGTCTGAGACAGACTCGCACAGTGAGGTGGTATAGTTGCAGACCGTAAGTGAAGAGTATACAGGTACCACACAGGAGTATATATCAAGTTGTCAGTGTGGCCACGATGCGATTACAACCATGATTTGCCGTTCATAGTGCAATCCAGGAACGGGGGCTCAATCGACGAGGGTTTATCTGATTCAGGCTGCTGCGTAGGCAGCGTTCAAGTCGGGCGTGCGTTGATACGGGGCGTCCTGGGCCTTCAGAGAGCTGGACTTGTGGCCTCTCGTGGGTGTACTTCGTCGTATCGCCCAGGCACGCCCAAGGCTCGCCTGCAGAAAAGACCTTATCCCAAGAATGTGAATGATCCCTTCGATCTCTTTAGTACCTTGTCGGATATCGGGGCAAACGATGTCTGATTCTTGTCCATCAGGCTTGGCGTATTTCACAACAGTGGCCGCCGCATGTAGTCGTGATCATTGTCTGGGAAGTTCGAGAAAGAGGCCACATGAGGCTGCACGAGTAAGGGATGGAATGCACCTTGCAGCACACAAAGCCACACTTGTCGCTGGTGTCGTCGCGAGATAGTAGACGGCACGGTATGTTGTCGAAGAAAGACTGTTGCCGCACATCCGGGTTACTGTTGTACATTCAGCTACAGACCCAGGTAATCGTGAGGAAGGGGTTGAAGGATACGATGACAGGCCGTGCAATCGTGATTACTGTACCGCACGAAGTACACTTTCGCCGCGTTCGAGTTACTTTCCGCGCGGTCCCCACGAAAAGAACCGGAACTACGCACGTCAGTCGTTAGACAACAGCTAGTTACACGGTGTGATGATAGAACCTACCCTTGGTCTCGAATTACGTTCGATGATTCGTGCCGCTTCATCTTCAAAGTACCTTACAAGCCTGGATCAGACTTGTGCAGGAGTGACAGCGTGCCACGTACTTGTTTGTCCTTCGGTGCCAACCTGTCCCAGTACATATCGAATTCCACATCTAGCCCGTCGGGATTGGTCTCTAACCACTCTTTGCCGTATAAGTTCCTTAAAAGTGGCACAGCTTCAGTTTCACAATAAATAACGAGATAATGTTTCTTACTTTGCGGTTGTTTCGTCGCTAGGAACGTACCTCTTCGCAGGAAGTGGAGGTGGAAGCGGCCTGAAAGGAGGACGATCGGGCTTTCGTGCCACTCTAGCCATGGAGGAGTGTTGTGTGTAGAAAAAGTCAACGAGGAGACTAAGCAAGGATGTCGATGAATACTGTGTCGCGAAAACATGAGAAGCAGAGGCAGTGGCGGCTCTGACAGTATTTGGCTTCGTCGGCCCCGGCATTGAGGCGCATTGTCACGGGCTCGGCTTTGCGGGCCGATTCGCCCGTGGGATCGAGACTTCAAAGCTTCAACCCTTTCTGCGCTGCTCTCGCGCATGGCATTGTTCTGATAGTTGTTCACCAGCACTACTCAAGCCGTGTCGTTCATAAAGTGTCTTTTGGTCCAAATTTTGCGATGCCTTTGATCTAGGGTGGATCGCACATCCTGTGGTACCATCGTATCTTGTGCGATTCGATCTGTATCGTGAGCGAAAATCAGAATCGAAATCTTGAGTCTGCAATGAGTGCGTTTGTGAGATACGCGCCACGCGTGAAATTCCAATATTCACGCGCCCTTCCCGTATATCAGTGACCCGAGCTCTTCGAACGTTCATGCTGCAGGCGTCGCGACCTGTCGCGACTTCTGCAGTAAGTAGTCATGAAGGTTGGACCAGCTGTGCAGTCATTACGCGATCATCGACGCACGCGTCGGTTACGTATCTCAATGCTACGTCGAAGCAAGAACAGTGAGAGGTATAACTCCAAGGTTGCAGGCCATATACAGGTATCGTGCAGCAGTGTGTGGTGCAGTGTGTGGTGTACATTGAATGGTGACTGCTGAGTGTGGCCCTAGTGCTCACCCAACAATGCTCTGCCGTTCTAGTCCAATCCGGAATGTTTGCGACGCTGGCAGCAACGACGGGTCAATCGACGAGGGTATACATGCATACGCGAAACCTCATATATCATACCTTTAGCTACATTGCTCAAACATATCCTTTCGATTCATTGCAATTTGGTACGCGATGGAGGAAGTAGTTGCTGCGATTCGTAAGAAAATTAGCCGTATGACAGACCACGATATAAAGAGTCCGCCCCAGCCTATGAAATCTTGTACCAGTAAGGCCCGCTTTTCTCTCGCAACTGCCGTCTGATACGTTTGGCCACATGATACGGAGGCAATTTGCCCGGTACCGCCTCCTCCTTACTTTTGGCCTTCCTGTCTTTCGAGATGGCAACCACCTCCACGATTTCGTCGTCCACTAATGCGCCGACGAGCTCCACCCGTCCATCAGTGGCGGGATCCCTTAGGACGTCGTATAACAACGCAAACAAGCAGTCTTCTCTGTCCGAGTCCGGTGGTACGAGGCGGCGCTCGATAGCAGCTTCGGCGCGCAGTGGCCAACCGAGAACCCACATGATGAGGACGGGGATAGAGATTGAGCGGTGAGCGACAGACAAAGGGGGGACAGCCTGTGACAGCATCGTGCCTTTCGTATATGTTTAGGCGCCTATCAAAGATACACAGGTAAACAAATCAACGCGCTGGTTCTTCCGGCATAGGCTCGTACCCAGCTGGAACAAACAGCTCTCCCGGACGACAGTGTCGTGTCGTTATCCGTCATCGCCTCATCCCCCCACTCTCATCGCACGTCATGGCGGCCGTACCTCCACACATAGCGTCGTCTCTTATGTTGCAGCTATTTGCAGAACGATGTAGCAGGTCGAAATTCCCACAGAATAGTGCGGGATTCGAATCTACGTGATCCGGGACGCGCGCCGGCGATGCCGCCAAGGCAGCCACCG